>JAWWEN010000003.1:633500-670415 GCA_035582955.1 Sycophila texana
AGAGAGAGAGAGAGAGAGAGAGAGAGAGAGAGAGAGAGAGAGAGAGAGAGAGAGAGAGAGAGAGAGAGAGTAAGAGAGCGGGAGAGAAAAAAGGACGCTGCTCGCGCGCGAACTAAAACTAAAACTAGTCTAACTGCATCCTGACGTCATCGGCGCGCGGCTGAGCGGGAGGTGATTTGCCTTGACCTTGAGGTGGAGCAGCGCTCGCTCGCTCCCTGTTGTTTGCGCGAGCGCGCCACGTTCGGCACAATTAAACCGCCTCCCTCTCTCGGGGGCCCTTTTGTTTTTCGTCTCTTCTCGCGCAGCGCCGTCTTTACTTCTCTCCTCTCTCATCCTCTTCTCCTTTGTGCCCTTGCTTTTCTCGCTTTTTATCTTGCGCCGTTCTTTTCCATTTAGGCACTTTCGCTTTATTCGCTCGTGTTCCACGAATTGACTGCGCGCGGGGCCATAAGCTAGCGCGCGCCGCGCTATCGCCGTTGCACATTTTTATCCGGTCCCGCGCATTTTTCAGTGCTCCTCTTGTTGCGCGCATGCGCGCGTCTGCTTTTCTTCTTATTACGCGCTTGCTCTTATTTTCTCTCTTTTTCTCGTTTTTTTTTTCATGCACCTTTTGATCGGCCTCCTTTTTTTCGCTTCTCCCCCGCTACGCTCGCTCTCTTTTTTTTATTTCACCCGCTCCATCTTTTATTCTGTATCTCGGCGCTTACGTGCCTTCTCTCTGCATCAGTCTTTCTCTTTATTATTCTCCTCTTCCTGCTCTTCCTTTCTTGCCGCGGCTTATCTGACTCGCTCATTTTTTAAATCTGCTTCTTCGGAGCAGCGTCGCTGTATCCTCTCTCTCTCGCGCGAATTTTTAATCGAGATCTCTCGTCTTAGCATAATAGACGCACGCGCGTCGATATAAACTTTTTTTATTCCCCGCGCTCGTTAGCTTTGGACTATCTTCCTAGTAATTATAAGGTCTAATCTGAAATAGGCCTTTCAAAGCAACAGAAATTATTCTCACATTTTTCTTCGCAATGTAGTCGAGCAATTATTATTATCCTCATTTGCATATATAACCACTTTAGATCTCTTTCTTATATAGATGTCAGAAAAATTTAAACTCTCTGAATCAAACGATTTATATTCGCTCAACGATAATAACCGATCCTTCTTGGCTTGCGATATTAGTTGTAATTAAATTTGCATATTATCTATCTATCTATATATACAAAGTTTATGTAGACAATGCAACGTTTTTACCAATGATAAATTCTGTCAATTAATATTATGCGCCCAACGAGCGATTGTGAATCGTAAAATAAAATGTTTCATGTAAATCATATACTATATGATTGTCAAACAATTCATTAATTGCTTTCTCGTAAAGAAAACCCATGTGTTGATAAAGATTTTTCTTATCAATTTTTTTTATGTAGAGGATTATAATTAGGCTTAGAATATCCTAATAAAAGTACTTAAAAGTTCAAAATGTCAGTGTACTGGCAGACGTGTTTAGATGCTTGGGCGGTCCTGTATATAGTAGTTTTTTATTGATGTGCTCCGGCCTAAATTAAGTTTAATTACTACCTCTCTTGTTTTAAAATGGCTCCGTCAAGTTTCGCAAACCATAAAAATAAAAAATGAAAAGTATTAATGGAAGGTACTAATTAAATACTTTATTTTGGTATAATGCTGTTTAATCGGGTCGCCAGATAAACTACTTAAAAGAAAATGTTTAATGTATTGAAATCTTAGTGTGGACTGATGGAAGAAGGTAAAAATATTGAATTATTCAATAAATAATATCTATTGATTATGCCCTGATTCGTAAGCATATTTTTGTAGTTATTATAGTAAAATTCATAGAATACGATAGTGCAAAAAAGGTGTGATTTTTATACGTTTTATTAAATTTTTTTCGCTTATTAAATATGAGTTATTTACTGCAAATATAGCATCAAGTAACGTAGTTTAGTCTAGAACTTGCGAGTTGATGGGAACCACTTTAAAAACCACTCGACCACTTTTAAGCAAAATTAAAACCGTAAAACAAAATATTTATACAATCATTATCTACAGCGGATACGTAAACATATTTATTAACAATTTATATTAACAATAATTACGATAATACAAAGATGATTATGGCATATATACAGAATCCATAAGCGAATTTTCACTGGCGCGTAAAATATTTTCTTACGCTACAGCTATATATACGTAATTCCTCCCGCGAAACGCGCATCGGTTCTCTATCTTCATTCGCGTTTCTCTTTCTCCGTCCTGCAGTCTCGTTATTTCTTTTTTTCCCCACGATTGCTTGCCTTCTTTTTCTCTATTCGCCGTGCCGCCACGTCTCGAGGAAGAAATAATTCAAACGGCGAAAACCTATAATTTTCGGTGCTCGGCTCGTTTTCTCTCTCTCCCTCCTTGCCTTCTTTCTCTGAGTCGCGAGAGCCGCCGACGAGCGCGATGAGATGCGTATCTTTCGGAAAAAAAGTATCATCGACTTTCAATCAGCGCGCACGTTTATTACACACGCGAAATGCCGAAATGTTCGCGTCAGCGCGCAAACTCGAGTCGGCTGAAGATCAACCGGGTAAGGCACGCGACGTGTCTTTCGCTCGCTTCTCCTCTTTTTTAAAACGCACAAATTCCTCGGAGGCTAAACTTTTACATTTCGAAGAACAATAGAGTTTATTTTTTTACGCAATTCTCGACTTACGCGTTTTTCGTGATATATCTTGAAATTTAATTAAATGAGACGATTTGTTAGATTACATTACACAAGTTTTTAAAAGCTTTTAAAAGTGTCTCCTAATTATTTTGAAAGTTTATAGTTAGTTTTTATCAAGTTGAAAAATCGGTTGGAAAAAATCTTGAAATTTAATTACAAAGATATAGCTGTCCACGTCTCCTTTCACTCGATAGTTTTTGATCTCCAAGACGGCCAAGCCATTCATAAATATCTATTTAATGACTGGCATGCGAGCGCCTGTCTAGGATGGAGAATCACGTAATCCAGTAAGCGGTGAAAATTCTTCGCGGGTGGCAGTCGGTAAAATCCTTTGAGTTCGCCGCGTCGTCGCGACGATTTCGCTAATTGCAATTCGTCGCCGCCGCAAAGTTGGAGTTGGCATGACGCGCCGGAGGAAAGGCCGCCACCGGCGCTCAAATATACGCCACATTGCGCGCCCAGGTACCGTTTAACGATTGTTAATTACCCCCGGCACTAGTCGCGCCGCCGCTGCATGCGGGCCTCCTCGCGCGCTCGCTCGCTACACCCAGCAAACTGTGTTAATTATCCTTTAATGCTAAATCTGATATCATTCAGCTTTATTGTGCACTTTAATAAAGACGCCTTAATTACTCTTGGTTACGCCTATTGTTCTGTGCTCCGGCTGTCGGCTGTCGGTATCGCAATGTACTTGTAGTAGTGTATGCTCGAGTGTATGTCTATGAAAATTTTCACTCTGACTCTTGTAATTCAAAAAATTACTATTTAAGAGTAATTGTATTTATATTTATCAGTATTTTGGGTAAAATAAAAAAAAATATTTTTTATTTTAATGATCTCATTGATTTATTAGTGTGTATGATGAATTTGGTTAATTGCTAGTGACTTGTTACATAAAAATTTATTGCTACGCACCTTTGTAAAGATTGTGAAGTGTGCAAAAGAAAAGAACTGATTAATATAACAAATATATTAAAACTTAACTGTACACTCGGCTCGAATTGATTCTCGAAGAACAATTTAAAAATTATCATGCAACGTTGCCAATTTTTAAATTGTTCTTCGAGAATCAATTCGAGCCGAGTGCTTGAGCTGAAAACTCTGATGAGTCTGATGTGAGGAAATATAATATATAATTATTCATGGTAATAGAGAAGATATTTAATTATACAAAACTCTCCATTAATTTTTATAGGCGTGGCATTTGGACCTATATACAAGTATTTAATTGTTTTAGTTCCCGCATTAACTTACAATTAAACTATTATAAAGTGTGAATTAATATTTAAATTGTAATTGGCACACATTTCGAGACCAGATAATGTTAATATGAAAATTTTGCATTTGATTTTTATATAAAACTGTTTATTATTTATGAAGGATGACACATTTTTCTTATTTATAGCATTCTAAGCGGAAGAAAAACAATGAATTAATTATTCCTCCACTCTTTTCCTTCATTTTAATTCTACTATGTTTGGAGTTGGAATTCCTGGAAACGATGCATAATCATAATCGAATTATAAATTAAGCGACTAATGAACCGAAATATCTGACTGTAATCGAAACGGCGAGCGCGCATGCGCAGTAGGAAATTGAAGAATAATAAATTTAAGTATTAGAAGTCCGATATTGATATTGACAGGGCAGTAAAAGTGCTAATCCGAAATGAGGCATTTATTAAAATTAGGTCAAGTTTGCCTTTCACAAGGGATGATAAGAAGGGAGAAAGTACTTGCCTCGAGAGTTAAACGTTTATTGTTTCCGCAACAGTGTATATACACCGGCATATTTCAGCGCGCATTTTGCCCTTGCGTAAGTAAAGCTACACGAGTGTCGGCAAAGACAGACAAGTAGAAAAGGTCGCGGCGCAAAGCCGGACGAGGCACGTGTGTACGCTCGAACGGCGCGAATGGAAGAGGAGATTGTCGCAGCATAATAAAAGTAATTTGCACTGAAAAAGATAGTAAATTTAGAGAGAAATTACAACAAATTTTAACAAACGATTGTCTTTTTTCAATAATGTCAGTCTCAGTTAGAGGACATTAAAATTATCTACTGCAATTTTCAGAGAATTTTTCTCAATGAAGAAATATACATGGAAAACCTTCAAAGAAATATTTTGTTAATGATTTACTAATTTTTTTTTCAGTGCGTGCCCACTCGTCTAAGATTGAACGATACACTTGGTTCGGAAAAATTACGCTCAAACAGAAAATTAACGAGTACCTAATACTATCCGCCCACTGGATAAAAAAAGGAAATTGAAAAAGCAATTAATGCATAAAGGCTCGACTGACGGATTAGTCTGCGAGATTATAGGAAGATCATACTGCCGCAGATAGAGGAGATAATGCGAAGTAAAGATAAGGTGAAAAATAAGGCGAAGCGCTTAAAAGCGAGTTTCCTGAAGAAATAGCTGCACTTCCCGACAGCGATTGGGAGAGAGGGGAGAGAGGGGGGATAGTTGCAGCAGAAAAACATGGGGCCGTAATATTGCGGCTGGGGGAGGAAAGGACCGGAAGAAACGCTTGTACATTGGCGCAAGGTCCTCAGGTAGGCAGGAGCGAAGATATATAGGTATAGTCAGATGGCCGGAATCTGAATCGGATTTGCTTACTGTGCGCTGTGCATCGATTGCTTTATTGTGGTAATTCACGGATTAACTTGACAGCACTCTGCTAATGCTTGTGTGGGCAGCTACGCCTGTCGCGGCGGCACATTCCTCGTTTCTGGTTTTCCCCGGAAAAGGTTGTAAATTTCAAAATATTAGGGCGTTCCCCAAATGTAGGCTATAAAATTCCGCCGTCGTAAATACAAAATGTCTTTTATTGCAATATTGAGCTTCGGTGCAATAATTCCCCACAGCTGTTCGAAAATTAATGCATTTAGAAAAATCTTTTGACTAAATTATTTTTATTTATTTATATTCACGGATAAGTCACGTAGCAAAAGTTGCAGAGATAAATAATGGTTATTATACGTTACACCCGTACACGAGTTGGAAATCAAAATTTTAAATTAAATTACTGTAATGCACATCTTTATAGATATCATATAATTATATCTATATATATACGCAAACTTTTTATTATTATGTACTTAATATGAGCAAAAAATTTAGTTTAACACCAGCTTTAAATTTTAAACTTTAAACTTTAAATCCTTGAGATTGTTGACTACGGTGAAAGTTCTAATAAATTTGAGATATTTCTTAACTATTTTTATTAGTCTAGTTAAGTCTTGTTACATTTTGATACGTATAGTTTTTTTATTCCTAGCTCCATTAGTACGTCTTCTCAAATAAATTTCTAGGAATATGCCATAATGTTTCAACGGAAACTCTAATATTAATAAACGATAAATGTTTAAATAAAAAAATTTGAATATTCTAATTTAAAATACGTACCGGAATAATCATTAAATTCATCTGATATAAAATTGTCCGAACTATGGAGATATAAACATTTATAGTCATTTTACGATCGGGTTATTAATTGTGCAATTTATACGAGGCCCCGATTAACGAATAACGAAATTCACGAGATGATTGCAAGCGATTAAAATTCATAAACGACAAAACAAGCGAAGTTGAGGAGGGAAGGGAGGGGGGAATAGCACGGGGCGACCTTGTGCATTCCAACGAGTTTATTTCGGCTTCCAGAAAGCGACAATCGGCAGGCTCTCGCGCTACATCGATCATTCGGGGCTCTAAACACGCCGCGATAAAGGCGCGCCGCTCACGCGCGGCCGGAGACACTTGGCGGGAATAAAGTCGGAAGTTCCCTACTCGGCATTTGGCGATCGCAGAGGTGCGTCGTCTGTGAGAAAATGTCGAGCGCCCGAAGCTGATGCGAGAGAAAGACTGAGAGAGTCGAAAACGGCAAGCGTGCGAGAGCGTGCTGAATGGCTGTCACGCTGAGATGATTTATCGCGATGACGCTATCTCTCTCTTTCTCTCTCTCTACCTATACATCTATCTATCTTTCTCTCCTAATTCCTCCCCTTTCGCCTTGTCTCAGCACGTACGAAACTGCAGCATCGCACTTCGCCTTCTGTTACTCTCATCGTCGTTCTCGGCGTCATCGGAGATCTCCATGTGCGAGGGCTCGCGCCCATGATCGGCGATTTTTACGCGCATACCTGACGATCGCTTTTAATGGATCCGTCGAGCCTCGGCATTCTTCGGCAGTGCTGCGCGGCCACCTCGTGCCACGCGAAATACAATGCGCCTGTGCACACGCAGAGAGCGATGATCGGCTACTTTTGTCGCAGGTGTTCCCTCGGCGAATGGGCTCTTCTAAGAATCATCTATTTTTCTCGATAAAAATTTACGTGGATATCGTCAGATCATTTTTCGAAAAAAACACACGCATCGATTGAATGCTTTTTTAAAACGTAATGCGCAACCTAACCACTTGGTGAAGCATAAAGAAAAAATGTATTATTATTCTTTGAAAATAAATCATTTTTAAACATTTAGCACCTACTGTTATGGAGTTTGTATCAAATTTTTCATCGGTAAAAGGAAACCAAAATAATAATTAAAAATTGATTATGTAAAACTGAGCTACTACGAACTAAGCTGTCGCTTATTATTAAATTATTGTAAATATAGTATATGACTGAATTATGTAAAGTAATAGATTTACACACGGTTCACAGAGATAAAAAAATTGCATTTTGAGTACTGCCGTTAAAGAATGAATTTATTGCACAATGCAGCTTTCATGGGCGCTTAGCAAGTTAATGAGTGAAAAGAAATGAGAAAGAAAGAGCACGGGAGAGGAGAGGGACTTGCAGATCGCAGGTCGATGTTCGCTCAAGCGAAGATAGACAAAGCCCATTTACAATATCTAATCTAAGCTCCGAGCCGGCGTGCTTAGCGTCAGATGGTGAATCAGCCAGCAAAGAGGTTGGCGCAGAGGAAACAATGCCCCTTGCCCGTGAGAGGTCAATTTCGGCATATTGTACCTTACACCGACGTCTTTATCGTCTTATCTCTCATCCCAGAGGCGCATAATGCACCTCCAGCCCTCCGTTCGTTAAAAGCTCCGAAAGGTACGCTTTTTTTCTCTTACTCATAATTTGCTCACTGCTTCGCAGGTGAGAAATATCAATGCTTCATTTCGATCGTATCTTATACAATCGCGAGAATCTTAAGAGTTTGCGCGGAAAATTTTAAATTTTCACATGACTTAGAGATAAACGAAAAAGATTTTTTTGTTTATTTATGTAAATTAATTAAAAATTTATTTTATTTCTTTCTTGAATAATACGGAATTGTGAAGTAAGGCACGAACCAAACGTATCTTCAAACTCCCGCGTATTGACATATTGTGTCTGATAAAAGCACTGAACTAGTAATAAATCAAATAATAAAACCTTCTAATAACTGCTGCTCTAAGACTTACCTGAAACTCGAGATTTTTTATTGCTATGATTTTTTAGTTTTTGAGTAAGTAACTTTTTAGCAAATGCACATGCTCTCTAGATTTAGGAGACAAAATCCCTTATTTCCCAGTACCCACAAACTCGGTCAACCTCTCGCGAGTTTGGTAACTCGAATTGTAAACAATTTGACATTTTAATGAAACAGAAATTTTTCAGTGCGCGAGTATACCACTCGATCCAACTCCCCATTCAAATGGCATCGATCTCACGAAGGTAAAAATCACGAGCGCCATTCCGCTTGGAAACAATTAAGACGCAAAGATCGATCGGGCATGCATAAAGTTAGTCCGAGGCGGGGGCCTTCGCGCGTACGCGAAGAAACTTGGGCGCGCTCGCTCGTGGCCCCTGCAACGTTATTAATCACTGGACTGGTTGGCTTGCGCAGGTCTTGCGAACTTAATTAATTAAATAATATAATGCTCGAGCGCGGAGCGAGGGCGAGGGAAGGAGGGGGTGGGGTAGGGGCGGGAGGACCAGGGGGGTAGGTCGGGCCGACTATCGGAAGCGTCCATCAACAGCAGCCAGCCCCGGGGGCATTGTTTCCCCGACGCGAGCGGGCGCCCGCGTCCGGTCCTTCCGGCTTGAGTAGTGTAGCGCCAGTGAGCTGCGCCTAGCGCTCTACTCCTGTTGATGTTGCGCGCTGCAAAACACGCGGCCCGCTAACGACGCGACCTAACGAGTGCGCGCGACTCGGCCCCAAGTAGACCGGCAGCCGCCGCCAAACTTCGTAATTAGATGATGCGAAAATCACGCAGCGTATCAATTTCAATGTATTTTCGAAAGAGTCTGTGGCGCTAACTTTCTTTTAGCCCTTTCTATTCACACTCGACGTGTGGAGGAAAATCGTCTTGTTAAATATTCCATTAGCTTTTCATTCACGTTCTCGTTCGAATCAGCCTATTCTAAGAAATTAACTTTACATACATAAAGAATTTTAACTTTTTAATCAAATTTTATATTCCCAAGAATATTGGTAAAAGTTTAATGATTTAGTCATAACATAAAAAGCACGGGTATTTTTAAATTCAATATATAATATAGACGATCACGCGGAAGATGGTCCTATTTCGTTTGCGGATGAAGAAAGGTCTTATAGCTCATTTACGGGTGAAGAAAGGTCCTACTTCGTTTCCGGCTGAAAAGATCTTGGAATTAAATTTTTTTGCAATGATTTTAAATTTCCCCGCAGCTACTCGCCTTTTTACACTTTCTTGTCATTAAAATCAACCAAACACTTTGTTCCGTTTTGGTTTTCAACAACAACTACGGGGTTTTTTGGGTTCGCTGAATTCGAATAAAATGAAAATCGTCAACAAATTTTCTTTTCGAGGTAGGACCTTTCTTCACCCGCAAACGAAATAGGACCTTCTTCCGCGCGTTCATAGATATATAATATGTAATATAAATAGAATTTCAATAAGTTTTGTACTCTTTTGTACTTCCATAAAAAAATGTCACACGTTCTGTGTTTTTTCAATTTACGTCTCGATCAGGATAAAACTCTCATAACTGATTTCAAAGTTCGCTACAGCTACATGCTGCATTGTGTACATTAGTGCAGATTATTCAAAGGATTCAGTGTATTAGTCGAGTCGAAACGGTTTCCGTGTTGCTCGCCTTTTTGTCGGTATGCTCGAAAATCTAGTAAATTTTGATTAGCGCTTAACGCGAAAAAGGCGAGAGAGCGTCAGCAGAGCACGGGGTATAAGGCATTTGAAACGGTATGCGTGCAGAGAGGGAGAGAGAGAGGGAAATGTCCGAGTGTGTGTTTTGGCGCGAACTTGGCCGCTAATTATATAGCGCGTTATTAATTTATTATCCGGCGAATGGTGGCGCGGGAGAAAGGATAGCGAGGCGCAGGAGCGCCGAATTCTTCTCCTTCCAGCGGCGAAACGATTCGAGCATTCCTAACACGGCCCGTAGCGTATATACGTATATAGAGCTCACATAGGAAAATCCCGTCTATCCCCTCGGCATTTTAGCATCCGGCGTTCCGTGCTGTATCTCACCCCCTTCGTCTCTAGCGTCCCTCCCCCTCCCGAAATTCCCCCTTAACGCTAATTTATCTTAATTACATTCTACGTGCGTCGGCATGTGCCTCGGCGCTCGAGAGAGCGAGAGAGAGAGGGGCAGGGGGAGCGAGAGACGACTAGTCTGGCGCCGGCCAGCGGCGAGGGAGAGAAAGCATCGCATAAAGGCGCCGGCCAGCGACATGACCCTTACGTGCATACGTATATGCCGGTCCAGCGGCCCGAGCGGACGGAGCGACCGCCACCCCTCTCCTCTCTGTAACTTACCTCGTTACGTGCTCCCGAGGATTAAAAAAACTCCCCTTACCCCAAGCCGCGCCAACTTAACTTTGCCTTTTCTGCATTAAAGATGACAAATTAACTAACAATTTTTTTCAACCATTCTCCTTCCGTTTAGTCCATTGCACAGCTAAGAAAAGCTTATTGGAAAACGGAACTCGAAACCAATTTTTTTCTGCTGTTTTGAAGCAATTGCGAGCTTTGAAAACCTGAAAAGTTTTTTAAATTAAATAAAAGGAGCTTATTTCTTTTTATTTTATTTTAAGCAAGATGATTTCTGCTTTTTAATTAAAGAAAGATGGCCTAATTGGATTTCCTTTGAAGAAAGCTGATTGTTTAAGCTTAGAATAAAGTGGTTTGTTTGCTTCTATCTTTAAAAAGGTGGATTTTAAATTGAATATACACCTTTCTTCAAGTAAAATCGCGCAAGTCACCCTCTTTCAATTAAGAATGGTGAGCGACTCTCTTACATTGAGAAATATGTCTTAGAAAATAAATTATTATTTTTCGAATAACGTCTGACTTTTTTAATTATACAGGTCGCTTTCACAAATAAAAAAAAAAGTTTCAATTTACCGGTGAAAAGTGGCATAATGCACATTTCCGCAACGACTAGCAAATTTCATGGACTCGCAATGAAAAAAAAATTTACGGATCCTTACGAAGAAAAAGATATTTCCTGAAATTACCGTGAAAAAAAAATCATGGAGATATTCCTACAAAAAAAGCTTAAAACGCAAACTTGCTTTTTCTTGTACGAAAACTCCCAATTTCAAGAATTTTAAAAGCCCTTTTTTGTTAAGGTCCACGAAATGTTGCTTTAGAGAATATTTCATCGCCTCTAAGGAACATTAATACATTTCAGAATTTTGAAGAAAAAAAGCTCTACTTTATTAGAGATAAATATCAGAATTGTACGATTTTATTGTAGCTTTATTTCCCTTACCTTTGAGTATGCTTGCAAACCCATGCGGTTCAGCTGGTTTTACAATCAAAGATAAAGATATAAAATTAATAAAGTTTTTTATTAAAGCCCCATCTCCAGTTAGTTCTTTCATTATGCAAGCAAGACCCTTATAACTGCATGTAAAACGAAATGGCCCAGTTGGATGCAATCGAGCGTAGTTTTTATCCAATTGACAGGAGTTTAATTATGCGTAAGCGTGCTCGGGCAGCGCAGCCAGCAGCTCTTAACCTCCCCCCTCATCTCGCGTTAATTATCCAGACATCGTATCTCGCGCAGGAGTGAGTGAGCGAGTCGCCGGTCGCTCGAGAATCAGCTTGATCCCGCACATCTAATTTGCATGGAGCGAAGACGGAGAGAGAGGGAGAACCGAGCGGAGAAGTAGCGAGAGCCAGCAGTCGCTCACACACCGGCGCTGTGTGTGTATGCAGGAGTGTGTGTAGCGGGGGTGGGTGGGCGCCCGCCTCGGTCCGAGAAATCCACGCGCGCCCTCTGAGACGCGGAGGAAGGAGTTCGACTTTCGGTGGGCGCAAGCCCGAGGACTACGGTTGCCATGGGGAGTGTGTGAGCTTGCGGATGAGCGACGGCCGGTCCAGAGTCGCCGGCCCGTACACCACGACACCGAGCCTCCCTCCCCCTAGAAATTAGCCCTTATCTTTGAGGAGCAACGAGGCCCCACGAGCTGAATCCTAATGCTCAATCTCAAGATAAACGCCTCTCTCTCTCTCTCTCGCCGCTTCGCTTATTAGATCCCCATAGCCAGTTTCCGACTACGAGCCCGTATATGTCTGCAACTTGCCTACTGTTTGTACAACTTTTTAGTCAAACCAATTCATAATTGCTTTTGTGCCAGCGCCTAATTCGAATTTAAACGGGTTACCGACCGCAAGCGTGAATAAATAAAGGACCCGCTATGCATATTTTTCAATTATAGCTATCTCGTCCGAGATGCGTGCCGAGTAATATAGCGTTGAATTGGGAAAATTCCAAGGCGGCTAATGCTTCGGAATTAAGTGATTGCATTTGCCAGATTTAACTTAGAAACTTTGGTTAATATTAATAATCTTTACAATTTATATAAACATAACAAAATTTCGTTTTGAATATTTTTTCAGTTTCTCTACCGGGAAAGGAAATCATTGACTTTCACGCGCACCTGCTTTTCAAATATTACCGAATCTGATATAATAAGTAGAATTCGAAATAAACTAAATCAGTTTTTTATTTAAAAAAATCTAAATCTTCAAAAATAAAACTATTTTTTACATTGCAATTTAAAGCAAAAAAAAAAATGAAAAAATATATCTCTTGATTTACAATTGTCTCGGCCAACAAATCGTCACGTAAGGTCCAACAAAAAGGGGAGGAACTACTTCGTCCCTCCTGGCCTGGTGGAAACAAGGCGAAATTTTCGCGAGGGTGAACTCTCTTTTTCCATGTGCGTACACACACGACGCCCTTCACATACATTTGCGCACTTCACATGCGTGAGTAACCCCTTTTCTTTGGTTCATCTAACTGACACCCCATAGCGCTCCGCCGCTTCGTTTTTCGACATCGGCGGAGAAAATAAACTCCTACTATAAAAGACTCCCAGCCTGTTTAATCAATATATGTCTTTCGCGCGTGACCCTAACATAAAATTACTTACAATTAATATTTTATAAAAAAAATGTTCATTGTTTTTTGTTTCAGAATCTTAGAATGTGTAACATAAGATCTTAAAGTTATTGTGGAATTTCATCGCTAATTACTTTAGGTTATTTAGTCCGTGGAAATATTAAATAAATAAATAAATAAATTACACCTTCAACGTTTTATTTAACACACATTGAATAGATTAGGATGTTCCGACTAAATATTTCAGATTAAATTCGTTTATTGATTCAAATTGATTTGGTTATTGATTTAAAATTACTGAGCATATATATTATTGCATAAAATGTTCCTCCTACATTAAATTTACCTACTATCAGATTTTAAACTCAAGTAACGTAATTTTAAGATTATAACATACTATCCTGTACACTTTGCCTTTAACAAAACTAAAATATGAATTACTAGAACTCGGGTCAGTCGCTCAATAAATAACTAGGATCGACTACAAACAAGTTTTTTTCCTAATTTGCAAAACTCATCGAAGTATACGATGAAATTTATTTCAGAATATCCTTCCATCTCGTCTCGACAGGTAAACCGCCTCGTACAGAGAAAAACTGGTACTTGTTAATAAATGAAAGGAGCAGGCGCAACGTTTGATAAGAGCGAGCTGGACGTCCTCCTCGTCGAGTTAGGGCCGAAAAAAAGGTCCGCTTTGAAAAAAGGCTCGTGTATGCGTGTGTACACATATACACAGGTACCGCGGAAGAGAGGAGGCAGACGCGGGAATCGAGGCCCTGTTTTATTTAAGGGCGCAAAATTATTAAACAAGCAAAGCAGAAACCCTTACGCCGCCGCCTCGAAGGTCCGGCCGGGCCACGGTCAAGGGAGAGCGAAGCCAAGGCATATAGAGAGAGGGAGAGGCGAAATTGCGAAGGGGGAGAGGGAGAGAGTGAGTAGGTGGTGTGCGCGCGGATCGCGGGGGAGAAAAAAGGAACGGGGCCGCCGAAGCAGAAGGAGGGAAAGCGAGCGGAGAAGGCGCGCGGGGGCTTTAAAAAACGAGAGGGAAAATGAGAGAGGCTTACGGAAAAAGTAATGGAGGCTAAGACAAAGGCGAGGGCCGGCGGTCGAGGCCTGATGGGAAATACGCGAGCGGAGAAAAATACACTCGAAAATTAGAAAAAATATGCCCCACGGTGAGGAGCACGCGCAAATTCAACGAATCACGCGATTCGCGATTGCTCGTATTTGTATTACTGCCCGATACGCTGGCAGCTCGAATCTCCGCGCATCTCCCTGCTTCTTACTAACAAAAATATACTCTTTAACGAAAAATCATCGCAAAATTAAAGAAAATCAATTGTGCGTATCTATAAATATATACGATGAAGAAGTAATGCAATGAAATAGAAATTCTTTGAAGAAGTGAAAACACTATATATTTTTTTATAGAAACTATGTTGATTTTCCGCGCTTCGTCGGTCATTTATACTATTTCCTTTTTCGTAGAATAATACATACTGCATGTAAAATAATTTTCACGTAAAATGAAGCTAGAAGAGGATTATAGATGCTTCTTCTAAATTACTTCCTGCTCTTTGCACTAGCATGCTTCGATCGGTCGCATATTAGTCTGAGATCGACGATTAGCCGCGAGATAGTTCGATATGAAATCAAAGCACCAACAGTTACATACTCGCAGTCGCGTACGAGAAGGGACAGTCTGCAAGCTTTACTTACCAAAGAGTTCAGTAAGCTGTTCTTGGATGAAACGCGCCTATAGTTTGATTAGGAAAAATAATCCTGAAAGTGTTGGTACCCTAGGCTCCCGATCGAGGGACCATAGATTTTATTTTTTCGGAGCAGAATAAGCTGAATGTTAATTTAAGTTCGGCCGGAGAGCTCGCGAGGGCGGCGTAGGAGCTGCGAGCGAGAGAAATTGCTTGGCGCGGGGAGAAAGCGGAAGCCGCGCTTGGCGCGTACGGGAGGGCGAGTGAGAGAGAGAGAGAGAGAGAGAGAGAGAGGAAAGGCCGGTCCGGCGCGCGCGCGTCTTCCAAAGCGAAATCGAGGGTGGCCGAGAGAGGAGAAAGGAGAGCGAGAAAGAGCACATCCTCGCCTTTCGAGGGAGGCTTCTCGGGCGCGCTTGTATATACGGCCGAGCGAGAGGGACCGAGGCGCCAGGGCGATTTGCAAGCAAGAGAACGAGATAAACGCCGGGCCGTGAGAGAAAGAGAGAGAGAGAGAGAGAGAGAGAGAGGGTGAGAGGTGAGCGCGAACGGCCAGAGAGGGTGGCGGCGCGGACGCTTTGGTCCGGAGCTCTATCTCCTGCACTCCTAACTAACATGTATTTTGCATAAAGCTTACATTACTTGAATTACAATGCTCCGGCTTGCTCTCTCACTCTGTCCCTCTCTGGCTTTCTCTCTCGCCCTCGCTCCCTCTCTCTCTCGCCCTCTCGTTTTCTTGCGCGCGCCCGATCCATCCTCGTCTCGGGCGCGCTCTCGGCCTCGCCTATCTTTGCCGGCCGAGGCACTACGTGCGCGGCACCGCCGGTCCGAATTATTCACCAATACATATGCGGGCTCCAAAGGTTCTGCCTCTGCACACGGAGATGCCGCGCCGCGATGTAAATTGCTTCTGGAGCTAGGTGAGCTTGCACTACGTGCTTGCGTGTGTGCACACACGACGTGCCAACATACTCGGCTACGAATAAGCTCAAGTCGTCCGCTAAAAGTCGCCACTAAAAAAGAGGAATCGATCGTCGCTGAGCGCGCGAAATCCCGTCGATAGTAACTGACTTTTCGTTTACTGGAGCCGCAATCGCCATTTTCCTGCTTTTGTGCTTTATCTAAAGCGCAAGCCTCGTGATTGTATCGCAGCGAGTAATTTAAAGTTTTCAAACTTGATTGTATATTTTTGAAAATAAATTAATTTGTTTGTGATTTGAAAAATTGGATATAATTTCTGCCTATAACTTAATTTTCTTCTTTTGGATTTTGATTATAATCCAAAGACATGAAACTATAATCAATTTTTACAGAAAAAAAGAACCGTTCGATCCTATTGGCGAAAGATCGATTCAATCATAAAGTATTGTACCATGTAGAAAGTAGTTTTTATAAATATGTTAAACGATCTGCACATAGAGGATATTTTCTAAAAAATGTTATGATAACTTTTAAAGAATCTATGTCATTTTAAGAGAATAGAAATTTTATCTTTTTTCTCGCATACGAATTTCAAATAATTTTAAAATGTGACTGACTAATGTATTACGAATAGCATCTTGCCTTTGAACTTTAGCAGCGAAATTTTCGTACTTGTCTTTGTGCGAAAACTCGTAGTGAGCATAGCATATTTTATTTATAAAAATTGGTTTAAATTTTGATTCGAATTAATTCGAAAAATAATTCGAAATAGACTCAAATTTGACTTATCTGTACAGACAAGCATTTTTATTTTACTTTGATTTAGTAATGCATACTGAAGCTGTACATAAATTTAGCGTTTAAATCGAATTCACGCGAGTTCCCCTAATACACAAGTAAGGCAGTTAAAATCGCGGTTGAAAGGGTTAGTATGCTAATACTGGCAAAATTATTATCCAAAAGAAGGGGTCCTCCTAAGATAAAAAAGTAAAGTTTTAATAAACAAAGTAGAATAAATAAAGAATAGCAGTGTCGAGAGCGTCCACTTGAATCGGAGGTGGAGGGAGCGAGTGCGAGAGCGGGAGAGTAATGGAGGCTGGCTCGCTTGGTGCTGGGGCAAAAGTGAAAGGATAAAAATTAGATAATGGGAATTTATGTAAGAGCGGGGCAAAAAGGAGGAGAGAATGAGAAAGAGTAAGAGAAAGGGGAAGGAGAGCGAGATATTGGGGCTTCCGCATTAGCCGGTATTATATATAGGATGAGCGCGGGGAACGCCGGCGGGATTCCAAAAGGCCTCTCCGGTCGTCCGGGCGCAAAAAGGGAAGACGTGCGGCGGGGGCGGGTCGCGCTCTCCGAGGTGGCGCGCCGGCGGGTCAGCAGCGGGGAAATTCATTATCTCAGTCATTCCGCCGCCTTATCGCGCTTCATATAATTGATAGTTAAGCGGCTTAAGGTCGCGCGTGATTCCAGGTCGAATCGTTGCACAGATGCGGATTGAGATTCCGGGCTCGCGCAAGCGACTCTCCGCAAACGCGAAGGCGCACGCGCACTACGTCCGATCGCGTATATGTACCCCCTCCTCTAGGAAATAGCTCTTTTATGCTAAATCGCCTTTTACTCCGTTTCAATCTTTATTTTCCTTTTACTTTTTACTTATTATTTTTATTTATTGCTACCGACTGCTTGACTTTGACAAATATCATTTTTATTTTAATTTAAAAAACCGATTATCGTTATTAATCTCATAATTTAGCATGAAGGCGAGTTACAAGATATTTTAATTAATTTCGTTTGATTAGGTCGATAGAAGACCGGTTGTTTTTAATCACTATATTATTGTTTTCAGATTTTCAATTTTTTTTTTTTTTTAAATTAATCAATAACAACTTTCATATAATATTATACTGTCCCACCCTCACTACACAATAAAGAATCGGATCTGCCGGAAATGATCAATGAATTTTATGCCAAGCAGATATTGGCATCGCGACAATTTTTCTTGAATGGTATGTTAAACGAGCTAATAATTTTGTTATGCGAAATATCCTTATTTCCGCTCTATACTATCAATCATTGTATCTCATATTAATACGACGATATACTAAATCTTTTTCAATAAAAAAAAGGGAAATTTCTAATCTTTAATCATTCAAAAGTGAATTGAAGTAAAACAAATATGATTCGAAGTCTTATTTCTTCATATGAATTAAGTTTACTAATATAAATATTTCAATTATTTCACTCTTGCATTCAAGTAAAAATTACTTACTAAAAAAGAGAGAGCGAACAATCGGCTATTAGCAAATGATTAATTCGGTATCACGCGAAGCCAATAAAGTTAATCGCGCGTATGATGAACTGGTTGGGGCGCAGCTGAAGAAGTCTTTGCGCGACGCGCTCAGTGCAGCGAGCCGGTCAGTAGTTCGAGCCGTCGGCGCGTTAGTAGTAGTGACAGCGTCAAGTCGGCCCGCTCCGTACGTGCAAGTGCCACTTGCCATAAATATGCGGGCAAAAAATTTTTATGAGATTGCACTACTCGTACGCGCAAAACGGAAAGACAATACGCACACCGCTGCATATGTACACCTCGATACTATCTTAAAAATTCCTTCTGTGTGTTTCGTGCTCGCAGCGGATACGTATAGATGCGCGAGAGAGCCTCTCGTCGCGCAAGGGCCGTTTTACTGCGCCGATGGTCTTTTGAGCGCCGTGAGCAACCCTTTTTTTCTCAATTTCCTCGGCACGCGTATGTGCAGGCACGTTTAACGGCCCGCGCGTCTGCGTCTACCCCCTCCCGCTCTCCCCTACTCTTTCTCTCTCTTTCTCTGCTGTTCCTTCCCTTTGCGGCCCATAAATATGCATACGCGCGCAACGCCGGATAAGATAATGGAGCTCGCTCGCGCGCCGGCACTGCCTCTTTTTCTTCTTCTCACTCCATTCCTTTTTTCTCTCTCCTCTTTGCACTGTCTCTATATCTAATTCTTCCTCGTCTTACAATACCTTTGTTTCACTTTCTGCGTTCTTCACGCTCTTCTTTCGCACTTACATTCTTTTCTGGGCTTCCTCATATAAATTAAGCGATTGACGATTTATCGCGCTTCGACCCTTCGACCGATCGTATATCGCATTTCGAGATTTACCTTGAACCCGAACTGGCGCGAATCAGAGTATTCTAAATGCTTTTCTGGTGTATACACTTCATTTTTTTTTCAACTGACTAGGAGAGTACCAGACCTCCGGATCACGGATTTTGTTGAAACTTTGAGGACTGTTTTCTTATATGATAATATGAAAAATTATTTCACCGATTAATTAAGAGTAGTCTCGTTATTAAAAGAGGTTTGCCTTTACAAGGAATACAATAATCTTTCGCCAACAGGGTAATACGAGAGAATGTTTCACCTAACATGATGGACTTTATCAAAATCTCGGTTACTGTAAAATATGATAAAAAAACAAAGATCTATAAATGCTGGAATTTATCTTTAACAAATATTACTATATATTTGGCTTTATTTAATTAAAATCTATTTATGGAAGGACCAAGAAGTATAGATTTACGGTTTTTTTAGGTATCAGTAATTACACATTAAGATCGTGAACTTAAATAAACTTTCACCTCTGCTGCAGCAAATCATTTGAAGAACAAAAAAAAAGTCGGCATTGTTTCCCATAGCCATCGCAACGTGGCTTCAAAAGGTGAGCAAACATAAAACAACTCGAGAAGAAGAGTACTACGAAACTCGCGAAACGGACATAAATCAAAGGAAAGAAAAAAAATGCGCAAGAATCGAGCGGCAAGTTAAAAAATTCGTTCGATCGACGTATCTCGAAGCATCGACATCTGGATCTCGCGGCGTGTCTCCTCGCCTGGGCAGACATCCGGCTTTGCGGGCGTCTTTGTCGGTACTCGAGGCTCGCTTCGCGCCAGCGATCGAATAATTATGCCGGAACGCGCGGCGACTATTGGTTCCGACGTCGATCGAGAGAGAACGAGAGAGAAGCAGAGAGGGAGAAAGAGAGAGAGAGAGAGAGAGAGGAGAGAGGCGGTGGAGCGCATCGCGATAGCGCAGCGGTCGAATCTTCTCTCTCGGGTCGCGGGGCACGACAATGGTGAGCGCGAGCGAGTCGCGGAGCGCCGTAAGCGGATCGCCCGGCCGTAAATCACGCGAGAGTCTCTCGCGGCGCTCCTCCAGCCGTCACCTGCGAAAGCAGCTCGGATCTCGCGCTCCTGACGAGCGACGACGCTGACTGTTGCGCCGACGATAAAAGTTTCACGCCTCCTCTCCTCTACGCATCCGAAGCTCGAACCCCCCTTGTACGACGAATTACAATTTCGCGCCCGCTTTCTTTCCCGCGCGTCGCTCCCTTTCGAGCGCCGGTGCGCATTAACGACGCTCCCGCAGATGTCCGCGAAGTCAACTGGTGAACTGCACGAACTATACCGTTGCCTTTTCTTTCCTTCGACCCTCCCGCGCGCCCGCTTCTGCAATTCGCGCAGCTTCTCGGTGCGCTGCGATGTTTAGAAGAAAAAGTTTGAGGTAACGCAATTACGAGTGATCGATAAGAGAGAGGAAGTATAAAAAGGCGAAGGATGAGGGAGGGAGCGTGGAAAAAGGAGAAAAGGCGGAGGAAAGGCGCCGTCGCGAATATTTGCTAGCCGACAAATTTTATCTCGTCCAGCAATCGAAGAAATCCAGCTCGCCTCTCTCTCTCTCTCAGTCTCCTTCGTCCAACGGCATCTATAGGAAATATCGATTCAATAAAGCAGCAGCCGGAGAGCTCGCATAAGAAGTAAAACAAAAGGAAAAAGGCGAGAGAGAAGGCGGGAGGTCGAGCCGGTGTCCTGGCACAAAGCAAGCAAAAGCAAGCAGACTCGTCCGGCCGGCACACGCTCGGCCAGCCACATAGCCGCTCTCTCGGAGGAAAGCGTCGTCGCTTTTAACGCTGCGAGCGAAAGAAGCGAGGAGGAAAAATAAAAAGAGGAGGACCGAGGGGGTGGCGGCGGGGCGCAGAAGTCGCGCGCGTAAGCTCTTTCGCGCCGCGGCGAAGGAGGGACACGCCGGCGGAGAGGGCGCTTGGGCCAAAGGCTACTTTGCATGCACGCACGCTGACATCTTACCCACCCCCCGCGCCTGGCCGAGCCCCCGCAGCTGGCCTCGTCGTAGGAGCGCTCGCGAGAGAGAAAGACCAAGGGAGCGAGAGAGAGAGAGAGAGGCGACGGGCCAGGAGAGGAGATCAATACCCAGGGCACCCGGCCTGGACCAGAGCGAGAGAGAGCGGTCTCCCTGTCCGGCCGCCCCCTCGCAAGCTCGAACAAGCATATACACACTTCTCCATACGTACGTGCGCGCGGGGCTCCCTTCACTCGGCCCAGCGGAGGCCACCCCCGCCGAGGCGCGCGCCAGCGTCCGCGTTAGTAGTCGGACCTCTTAGAATCACCAACCCCCGAAAGCTACCCCCTTCCACCCCCTTCTCCACCCCCCGCCACCCCCTCTCGCTCTCCGCCGCTTTCCGCTCTCGCGTCTCGCCCCCTGCCCTCCCCGCGGCAGCCTCCTTCTCTTCATCTCGCCAGCCACCCTCGAGGCCATCTACTACGCGCTCGCCGCGAGCTTTAAAGCGATGTACCCTTGTTTCGAGAGATCGAGCCTGACCCTCCCTCGTGCTTCCTTTTTATTTCGACCGCTCCACGAGCTAGCCAGCGCCAAGGAAATGGAAATTAGAAACTCTTTTTTTTACTCGTTCACTCGTTGCTGTTTCTTTTCCTCTGTATTCCCTTGTCGTTGACGAGCACGCGAACGATAACATGACATTTACTATGCTTGCGCATGCCATTTGATGCGCGCTCGAATTTTGCGTGCTTTTTCGCATTGGCGATGGGTTGATTAAATATTTTATGGCTTACCGACGGAAGGATGTAATTTCGTTTTTTTTTATTTCAGATAATTTGTGTCTTGAATTTATGTACGATATTTTTCCGGAAAAAAAAACACTAGAGCCATTTCCGAGGAACGCAACAAAAAAGGATTTTTATTATTATTTTTTTTAAGTAGCTGATCTTCAAACACGTACTTTAATAAGCAAGTGAAAAAAATACCTTTCAGAAGTGCGCGGCTCCTATAGTTATTTTACCTTTTACAAAAATGGAGTTATAATGTTCTGCCGGGAAGCCACAGTTTAATGCACATCGTTACTTGGCAAGACGAGGCTATCGTATCATAATCCGCGTACTACTCAGGTTAAACCACTTTGAACAAGCTGCAATGCAGTATCGCTAATAAGTATTGCTGATTAATAGTATGCAATTGATCGACAAAGTTTTGGAGTATCGGACGCACTTTGACTTTGTGCACTATCGAACAAGGAAATTTCAATCTACTAAGTTTGGTTATCCAAATTTGTTGTACTTTCTATACTGCATGTTTAGTAATACATTTATTTTTATAATAGGAATACGTTTAAAATAATTATTAAAATTTAGTTGTTCATTATTGTGTTAACATTTACTGTATAATATTCTAAACAATTTTCTATTATTTCGGAAAAAAGGTTTTAAGAAAATTTACATTATGAAATGTTCTTCTTTATAATATATTACTACACTGAATTTATATTCGATAAGTACAAACTTCCCTCATTTAGACTAAAATGTAGTTTGGCTTGTGAAATTACCACTATAGGTGAACTCTAACATCTCTCCCGAAAGCGAGTCAGCTGTTTTAGTTTCTCAATCCTTCTAAGACCCCAGTGTTAAGTATCTATGAAGAAATGTTGAGTGTTGACCATCATTGTATTCAATACTACGTTATTGATATAATCATATGTCATTATCATCATAATGAATAGTTCATAATTTGTAGTAGAACATTTCATCAAAGCTGCCTAGTCTCTAGAATTTGATGTTATGACTGTTACAGAAGAAATATAAGCGTTATTAACATAGGCAGCACTTATATAATTAATTTTTATTCGAGTGCTTCACATTAGTTTCAATAAATACATAAGTAAAGACTCGTACTCGAACAATTAGGTAAAATCATTAATTACCAAATCAGGTCTCTATGAAAGTATTCCCAAGAGCGATTAAAGTGTCATCTGCGAGTCGACTGCGAAAAAAAGACAAGATGGAGCAAGTCGCGAGCAAAAAAAAGGAAGGCAGATTCTTTTGTTTGAGCCAAGCCAGCCGAGCGGAGTGTATAAGTTTTTGCCGTCCGTTTTTCTCTAAGCGAGTTCTTTTGCTTCGAGTAGATTGCTTGCTCGGCCGTGCCTTTCGGAAGAGCGAGTGCCAAGAGAGAGGAGTTTTCCAGTGGTTGAGATTAGCGCGCGCGCGGGAGCGGCCAAGGGGGTGGAATGAGACTGAGGGAAACGCTGGCGCGCGGAGGTTTATTTGCCTGGGCGTGATGTGCTCTTGATTTATGTGGATTTCGGGATTGAGGCGTGTGCTCCTTCCTTCTCGTTCTCTCGCTTTTCGGACGTCATCGATTTTTTTTACTCTCTCCTCCTTCGCGCCCGGCAGCGGCGGGCAAAGGGTACGCGCGCGCGCGTACGTATCGGGAGACCGGACGACTATCGCAACCGGATTATAGGAACTATAAATTTCTGTTTAGATTTTTTTCTCGCCCCACTTTGCTCCTGCCTCCGTTTTTTTTTATTCAGAGGGGAAATTGGCCGGAGAGACGAGAGTTCGCTCGTATTTTAAACACGTGAAAATTCCCTCCGCCTTTCTCTTCATTCGCCGGGCTAGGTGGCGCGTGGAGAAAGGAATTTCTTCAATCCCATTTTCCCAAAATGTATTCAAATAAAGCCTTATCGAACGGCCTTCTCATTAGCGATAAATCATAAAGGGCTGCGCTCTCTCGTGAAAGGCCTACTGCGCAACTAACTCTCGTAGCGTCGCAATTTTCAGCAGCTACACTGACAAATTTTATAGTGAAATTTACTACACTGTTCAGTGCATAAATAATTGATAAGCCGTACGAGCGCGAAATAAAAAGTTTGCGCGTGGAGTGAGGAGCGGCCCTCGAAAATGAAGTTGCGCGGCGAGGAAGCCGTGGTCAACATTAGAGAGCGCGCACGCGGTGAGTGAAGGATGGTCGACACGCGCATGCGAGCAGTGGACACTTCTGGTCGCGCGGTTGCCATTTCGCTTTAATCCTGATTAATCGTTGGCCCAACTTCCTCGACTAGCAGGCTGCACCTTGACGAGTGCTATATCATTAAAAGCTTGCCAAATATTCACGGACCTGCCACTTCCTCAATGCCCTTCTTCAGATTCACGTCACCTCGCACGTGCGCTGGACAACTGCATGCATTACTTTCGATCTACAAAATCATCGTTACGCGACAAATTTAAAAGATTGCTGAACTGCATTCTACAAGTCATTACAATACTCCAATAAATAAATCACTTTTATTTGTAAGAGTAAATAATTTTGCGTTTAGAAACTCAAAAAAAAATAATGAAGAAACGACGAAAACATTCTAGCTGCACTATTGAATATCACTCCTGTTTTCTAGAAATTTTCGAAATTGTTAACAAAATATAAAAGTTTATTCAATTAACTTTCGAACAATTTCCACAGCCAAAATTTTGATCGTGTTCTTTGCTGTTATATTATCACATTAACCTAAACGAGTAAATTATTTTTCATGTTATATTTTGTCATGTAAAGCTAGCTATTTTTTTTTTTTTTTTTTTTTAAAGCAATAACTGAATAAAAAGGACTTGGGAATGCAAGAATATATATAGTGCGCAATGTGCTTGGCTACGACACTACGTTCTATGAACGTAAGTAGCAAGCAGTAAACCCTGTATAATTATTTTATCTCGTGCACGTATTTGCGTAATTTGTCGACTACGTGTACTAATTCTGCAATGATGCTGAACTTTCCTAACCTTATTTGCTACTACGTTATTTAGCGTTGTCCGGCGACGTTCGAAAAATTACCGCCAAGCAAATAATATAATAATGATTTTAATCTAAAATAAAAAAAAAAAAAAAACACGGAAGAGCATATTTATGGTTTTCTCAATATCTTTTCACACTCGATTGAATGAAATCCAGTCTAGTAGACTGTTTATGATGCTAATGCTATTTTATAGAGCTGATATTAGAGGTGTTCTTTATGTTGGTTCCGCACATTAATTAAACTAATGGCACTGCAGCACCCACTAGCAATGCGTATAGCATAGCCAAACAAAATTTGATTAAGCTTCGCGTAAAATTATTAGGAGCAGTGACAGACCGATTTGTGAAGAGAAAAGAATCCCGAATTTATCTGGTTTTCGAAAAAAAAAGTAGGATGAAAAAAGGTCCAGATGAAGGGTATGAAGGATCAGCGAGAAGGCGTTTGTCGATGCAGGGAGGCGATCAGCCGCAGAGATCGTGCCGGCTCGATCGGACACGAGGCGAGGAAGAGAGGCGGAGTAAACGAGGAATATTTCAAAGTTACGATCGATTCGTCACGGGCGAGCCGCGGCGAGCCGATTAATTAGAAGGAACTCGATGAGGCGCACCGCGATGTATCGGTGCCGCGTGCTATAAATACTGGAAATATGTTGAAACGAGACGCGCCGAATTCGCGGAAGCCCTGTCTGGGTCACGCGGCTTAGAAAAATCATTCCAGCTCGCTTCGCTTTTTGGTCGGGGCAAGAGGAAAAAAAAGAGAAGAGACAGAATTAAAGAGGAACGTGAGACGAAAGGAGCGGAATTATAAAAAAAAAAAAAATAAAAGGAACGAGCATCGGAGAGACTGGTTTGCATTAGCGAAATACAGGCGGATAATGAGCGCTCGAATGGCCTTTTAATTCACTTATGTGGCCGAGCCGCCTTTCCTTTTTTTTTCTTCATCTGCATGCGCCGCCGTTATAATTTTCACTTGTCAACTTTACATAAGTGTTCCTTAATTTACTAAGTCGAGCGAGTTCGAGTAGTCATCGAATAAATCTCACGGTTTTCTCAATTACGACATTCTTTACGTATCTCGGGCTTTCTTTCCCTTCGTTATCACCTTTCGAAATCTGGATTGCGAAATTATTTTAATGCTTATCTGGCTCGATCGACCGACCCTGCCGTTTAAATTTCGAACTGTGTTTTTAATAAATTTATACGAAATCTCTAAAGTGGAATTAGTGAAAACCCCCTGAATGTACTAAATTAGTGAAATAGGATAATTAATAGGAAATAGAATAATTAATAAGAATTATAATAGATAATATTTACTACTACTCTTTTTATAAATATAAGTAAAACGAGAATATATCTTAATGATTATATATTACTCCATTCCGTGTTTAATTCTGTATTTCTTAGTGAGAAGTTTTTCAGATAACTCTATACGAATAGTTAATTAGTTATACAACACTACCAACGTATACTTATACTTACTTTAAAAAATATTCGATACTTCCATCAGGGGAAATTAAGACATATATCGTAGTGCAGTGAACCTTGGGGCACAGTGGGCCGTCCTTCAAAATATGTTTTATTTGCTATTGAAAAGTATTTTGCACATATAGTTCAGCAAGAAAAATGTATTTTTAAGGAAAAAAGATTGTTCTTCTAGCTGCACTATAACTATCTTTTCTCTACTATAGTTATGCAATGAAAATAAATGAACTAGTATTGACCATAGATTAAGCATTTTATCATCTCATCTGCATAGCTCGGCAGTTAGGCGATACACCGAAAATAGCCATCTGTTACGCCCTAGGCCTTAACCGTCTTGATCATCTGCAAATAAGTGTAACGATCGCACGGACGCATTCCCCCACAAGTTAAACGTCGCGCGTAAATTTCTAAGCCCGAGCTAGAAAAAAATCGCGGACGACCGGACCGCGGCGCTCCAACCCGGGCATGCTTGATTCGCACTCGGGATGAAATTGAAAAAAAAAAAAATGAAAGAGGGGCTAAACGTCACGAGGCCAGAGAGCGCGAGAGTTCTTCCTCACCTGGACAGCGGCGAGCGGTCACAATGAGCCACGGTCCGCGTGCGCGCGTGCAGGTCACATCTGGGCGTTGCCCAATCCTATCCAATTTCAGCGGCAGGTCACTCACCGTTGGCCGCCCTTCGCGGCGCCTCGGAAAAACGTTCGTCTCTCTCTCGCTCCCTCGGCCGTCAGGTCCCCCTTCCTCTCGCCACTTTATGAATTTTCGGAGCGCTACCGGGGACCATTGTCCCGGGCGCGCCGGCCGAGGTAGGCGCGTGCGAGGTTCGCGCGCGGATTCGCCGGGCTGCGTCCGGGGACGGATGGACGCGCGAAAAAGTACGTTGCGCCGGGCGCCGAGGCCGCGAAGATAATGCCGTCCGGTGGTACGGCGATTCGCCGAGGACTCGCCGAAGGAGGGAGGAGGAAAAAAATCGACGACCAGCCGTCTGAGAGTACGCGCGAACGCCTCCTTCCTAACGGATATGTAAATGGCTCCACGCTCGAGTTTGATATCGCTGCTATATTTTACTCCGAGCCAGATGAAAAGTGCCGAGGAATTCTGAGTTTTGTACGATAATCGTCGATCTCTCGGATCTTTGCTTCTATCGCGGCGGGTGCGATTGAATTTTTTCTTTTTTTTTTTCTTTTTTTTTTCTTTTTTTTTTCATTTCATCGATTTTTAATGTGAACGGCTGCCAGCTTAGTCAGCAAAAGTGCTCGTAAAACACGCTTGCTCTTTTATTCTCTGGGTAGCGGTATAGGATTTTAATAACCACGATGGATTATGCAGATTATTTGTACAAAGTATTTCCGAAGTCTTGATAGATTTGAATTTTTATTTTTATTAGAAGATGAAATTATGTTGGCTTTTTAATGAATGAAGTGCGTAATACGAGTGTTTTAAACTACCACTGTTGCACCCCATTTTTGTAAGAGATTTTTACACGTTAAGAAAAGTGATGGATAATTTTTATTTTCTATATGAAATGTTATTTCCGCACGTATGCATTTAAATCCACTAATAATCTTTAATAATGAATCTAAAAAAATTACTTTCTTCTGATTATTGATTATAGAATAGTATAGTTTATTATTGTAAATTACAGTATTTACAAAATGTAAAGTTATAATCTTGGTATATAAGACATCAATACTGATAAGTAAGTCATAAAAATAAATTTAAATTAACTAGATATCAAAGATATAAAAGTAAACTACTCTCGTCAAATACAAAACAAACATACTTGTACACATCACTCACGCTAGTAAATTACGTTCACTCCTTACAATAAAATGTATATATGGGACAACTCAATAATAAATTACCAGTCAAATAAATAAATATATAAATAAGATTAAGATTAAACAATACAGAATGAATTAAAATGAACAACATTTGTGAATATTAAAACTATACTATAAAGTATGCACTTGAAATCCACGAGTGTGCAATGAAACTCTTGAGTAAAATAAAAAGTTTCTCCGAGTTTAGAAAATAATTCATGGTGCAGGGCTCGTCAGGTTGAACTTTTGACTTTCGGCTAATCTCGGCGAGAATGAGAGGCGGTCCAGAGGGGAGCAGAACTGAGCGCACGTGGCACTTGGCGGGTGGTTACCGGTTTCCCTTTCCGCGCGCGCACGCGAGCCGTGCGTCCAGCTGCTCCCGCGGTGCGAGTGACCACTGGTCATCCGACTTTGCCGCAAGTGAAAAGGAGCCGAGAAAGGCGCTTCTGGCCCGGGCCTCTCGTCTTAATCCCCGAGATTCGCGAGTGGCTAACACGTGTCGAGCGGCGCGCGCGCCCCGGGACCCTCAGCCCTTCGGATATATGTGTGCATTCCAAATCACGCGGCGCGTCCCGTTCTTTTACGGTCCAGCGGAAGGTGCGAGCGTATATTCTCCCTGTGATTTTCTCATTTTTTCAGTTTGCCTTTAATTTCAACACACTGAGAATAAACCTCAATAATAGAAAAGAATAGAAAATAGAAAACTTATTTTATAGTACTCGGTGCCTAAAACGCGCATTTTACGCACTCCTAACCTCAAAATGCCAACTTTGAATTCAGCACTCGTACTATAAAATATCGTACAAGACTTGAGCGATAATTGATTGTTTAACCCGTGCGACATTTCCATCGCACGGGTTAATTAATCAATTAACGCACAAGTGTTGTAATATACTATAATAGCTGAAGGGGACGATTATAATTTTATTTTATTATTACTTTATTTCGCATTGCTATATGTAAATATAAGGATTATCGCGGCAAAGATTAAGCTTCGAGTGCGTATATCAAAAGTTTTCTTCATGATTAAACTCGCGGTTTAACTGCATGCAGTGTAATTCTTTGAAGCATACATTTTTCTGTTCAATCAATTTACTTAATATATTTTTTATGTCTTCTATTATGCCAATTAAATTTAAAAATTAAATTAAAAATGACAAAACAAATTAGTTTACCCTGTATAATTGACATTCAAAGTTCTTACTTCACCTGAAAATTTCCATCAAAAAATATAATCATCAAAGAAAAATCAATTAATTTATTGTATAAATAAAATGTTCTACACATGTATCCTTAAAAAACCGATATTAAACTTTCTTGTGTTCCTCTGCGGATTCTGGCCATGGAAGCCGGCGCCACCAGAATGCAGGATGCGAATAGCGGCTTTTTGACGCTCGCTGATTCGCGTTGTTGCGCCTATGATGGCCAGATCAGCGAGCCACGAGATAATGAGAAAGAGAGAAAGAAAGAAACGAGACTGTCGGCTTATATTAAAGAAGCGAAAAAAAGAAATCGAGCATCTTTTGGCTATTCTCACCTTGATGGACCCGTGGTCGTGGCGACTTGATCCTCTTGCGCGCTCCGCTCTCCTTTTCTTCCTGCCTGAAATACGATCGCTTAACCCCTTTAACTAATCTCGCGACTGTTCGGCGTTTGATGTGCTATTTGCATGCCGACTTTTATGCCTTTCTATGTTTAGCAGTCCGGATTGTTAGTTGATATTCTATGATAAAATCTGAATTTTAAATATACGCCACAAAGATAAAGAGATTTTGTGAATTGAGCTGTCTATCGAGTTTCAAAATTAAACGGCTTCTTTTTTCATCAATTCTGCCGATAATGGTAGTTATTTACCCAGTGAATGCTTACCTAAACCTCTTTATTTAATGCAAAATACTTAAAAGAGTCAATTAGTCGACATTGTTAATTTTTTTCGTATAAGCATAAACTTCAATATACATTATGATTTATTGTTCCTGAATTTCTGTACGTGCAGCAACTCTTGAGAAATAAATAGATAATAACGAATAATAACAGCGAACCGAGAAAATTAGACGAAATGTTGCAGTCATAAAAGCTATCGAGAGAACGATTTTGCGGTGGAAACGCGGCATTTTTCAGCGGCGCGCGGTTTTAAATTAATAATTGCTGTGGCTTTGACGAGCCGCACATCATATATTTTTCCGTCACTCGAGACTCGTGGACAACCCCATGGAATTTCATGGCGAGCCACAAGTCGTAAGTCAACCTCTTTTCAGGTTTTCGCCGAGCGGCGTGCGTGTGGCGGTCAATGTCGAGTGGCTTCCATCACACGACACCGCATTAATCAACATACTTTTCCTTTCTTCTCATATACGAGGCGCTTCGCGTGCTCGCCAGTTGCTCAAACTGGACTTGAAATAACAGCAGCTTAACTTGGTGTGAACTAATTCTCAATTATTTCTTCATACGTCGTGTTTATTATTCTTTCTGTTCCAATTTTTTCAATTCATTGCTAAATTTGAAAACTATCTTAGTTTAAATATAATAAACATATATTTTAACGTTTATGACAAAGTATTACGATATTCTATATTTCGTAAGAAAATTAAAAAATTAAGGGCAGTATTAGTTAAAAGATTGAAAATCTTCATCAATCACTGCTTCCTACGCAGATATTCTACTCGTTCTCTGACAACTCTTAAAGCACTATTAAGTTTTACAGGATCAATTCTTAAATACAAAAGTAATGAATCTTTACTCTCGAGATAATGTTAGTTATTTGGTTTCTCTGTTCTCATTTCAAAAACGTTTCTTCACTATAATCTAGTATCTGATATTTTCTTTACTACAATATATCCGTTATCCGTCACCTTCCGAAGGGAACAAACTAATCTCTAGTCCAGAAATCCGTTAGATTAGAGAGCGCGCAAAAGCCGCAAGAGAAGCTGCAGTAAAGTGCCAGTCGGTCGGTGCGAGCGGGAGCCGCTGATAAAGAGATGAAAAAAAAGGCGGTTGAGTCGAAGATTAGGAGGAGCGCTTACGAATGCAATCATGCAAAAAGGGGCCAAAAGGGCGAAATAGGAAAAATAAGAAGAAGAAAAGGAAAAAAGGTGACACATTTGAAAGAGGCGCGCGCTCGTAAAAACTCTTTGCTCGCATTGAAATGCCGCTCGATCCAATTTCCTTCGGAGATCGGCCGTTAATGTATGCCGGAGCGCCCTTTAATGTATTCACGAGTCGTCGGCGAATCTCGGCGCAGGTACCCGCGGCGCGGCCCGATCAATTGACACGGGAGAGGAAAATAACTCGGGTAATCCGCTAAGCGAGCTTTTCGGCCCGGCAATCAGTCGATTGTGCTCAACGGCCCTGCGGCCCGGCGGCGGCGTTTCTCACTTGCGCGGCAAATCGCCTCGGTCTACGGCCCATAAATCGGTACGTTACGCCGAGGGCGAAGTAGAGAGGAGGTACGAGCCGCGCCCGGCGGAGCCAAGGGAGAAGAGTGGAGAATTATAATGTTAGAGGGATGCCACCTAACAGCGCGAGCGCACCGCCTTTGAAAAGCCTGCGCAAAAGGGGAGAAATTAAAATGTAAAAGGGATGATGTGCGTGGAAAACTGGAGCCGGGAAGTGTCGCGCCTCTCGTTCTCGCGCTCCTTCTCTTCGCCCCGGTTACGTCGCGCTCCGCTTCGCTTTTCATTTTCACTCTAAGATCGTGCGCAAACTTTCGACGCTGGGGGAAGCTGTGTTTTTTTTTTTTTTTTTTTTTTAAATTGCAATTGTACAAAAAAATGATTAGAATTATTCACGCGCCGTCAAAAAGTGTTTCAATCTATTATTTTTTAATATCGTCTTATATATTGTCATTTTCTTAAAATAACTTAATTCGACGAAAAAGTATTATAGGATTTTTTAGAGAAGATTCTTGTCCATTTAAATTAATTTTCTGCGTCATTTTATAAATTGTTCATATTTCATTGATTTATTTAAATGTAGACCGTTAAGCTATAGTTATAGTTCACTTATTACTTACTCTCTAAAGTTGAAACAGTGAAGTTTGCGCAGTTATAACTATTTGACAGTGAAAATTCACTGATTTACAGTGAAATTCACTGTGTAAATCAGTAAATCAGTGAATTTTCACTGTCAAATAGTTATAACTGCGCAAACTTCACTGTTTCAACTTTAGAGAGTAAGTTACCAAAATATAAATAATAATAAAAGAAATTTGTTTCTAAATTGTTCTTTAATTCAAAAATCGGATCTCACGGAATGTGAAAGATCCGTGAAACGCAGCAATAACTTTAAAATTCGCCGTAAAGGCGAGTTCAAGGGGAAAGAATGAAAAGCGAATGAACGGGGCAAATTTAACGAAAAGCCAGAAAGAGAAATGAAGCTCGGCTGCAGAAATCGACGTATCCGGCGTGAAAAATGGGAGCCGCGCACATAGTAGCCCCCGAGTCAGATTCCGCGACAGATGATCGGAATGTCGCTGGGGGTAGCAGCGCTTTGAGAGGAGCGAGCTGAAAGGGGGATGCCTCACCGGCTACAGGTGATCGGGCCCGACTGTGAGAATATTCCCACAGCATCCTCCGCGGCCCTGCAACCCTTCGCCTCGCTCTCCGAACTCTTTCTTCCTCGTTCGCATCCGGGCGAGCGCGCGCGCGAGCAGGCGTGTGTACATATATATATATACCTATGGTGCGCGCAGCCCTTCGGGGGATTATAATGGGGCAACGGTTGGGAAGAGTGCAGTGCGCCGGCACATATATCTCGCTGGCGCGAGAGCAGCGAAAGAGATGAGGAAGCGCGCAAACCACGGGGCGTCATTGTCCCCCCTGCCCCCTCCTTCGGCGAACAACGAGCAACTGACAACAGCGAGACGCATCCCTACCTGTGCCCCGCCAAAATTTTGCGACGCGCTTTCTTTTTTCCGACCCGTACTTGCCGACAGACCGAAGATGCGCCGAGCGACAATAACCTCACGTGGCTTGTCCTGCAGACGTAAACTTTCTATTGTTACCTTGGCTTTATGAGAGCGAGCTGGGATTAAAAAAATCGACAAGTTTCATCCACTGTGGTAGCAGGGAAAGGTAATAAAAATACTTGATAAAATACCGAATTATTTTTTTAAGCAAAACGCTAACCTTTCTGTATTCATCTTAATACAAAGTTAAATTTTTTTGAAAGTAATAAAATAAATGTCAAAGTATTTGAAATTAAAAAAAAATTTTTTACAATTATTGATAACAATTTGTATTTTAAAAATTCAGTAGTTAAATAAATAAATGTTGTAATTATAATTAAAAAGACAAATTTTTGATTCAAATTAAATTATGCCAATATAGCGCTTGGATTTTATATAACACACTTAAATTTTTATTTTTTTTTTCTTAATTATTTAAGGAATAAAATATTACTTGATTAAAAAATCATATTGCACTAATTTTTATAGCAATGTTTCATAGATTGAATTGTTCGCAATACATAGCAGTATATAAATTTACTCTACAATTTTTCATAGTCAAATATCTCAACGTACGAGTATATACTGACTTAAGCCATCTAGTAATTTTCGCTAAAATTTGAATAATTTTTGCATTTCTGTGTTTCTCAACGATAAGGAGCAGGAGTGCGTCATATCATCCTCAAAGCAGACGCAGAAAAATTCCATTAGAAAAAGTTACGTAGCTCCTTCAAAAGTAATCAAAAGTGTTAAAATACTCGTAAATTATTAATTAGCTTGTAATGGAAGAGTCGCGAGTGTAAAGGCAGTTCCGACGGGGGGGATTGGTCAGCGATTGATTCGTCAGGCATTAGCGCCGCGGGGAGGGCAGGATCCAGATTTTACGACTGTTGACTTGACGGGCTCATAAGCGAGGTGAGCTGCGTCCGGTTCGTATATCCGGCCGGCCGACGACCGGAGAGCGCCGAGAGTCCGAGCGGTCAAGCGAACAGGTCCGCGAGTCACGCGCTCACGCTTCCGGACTGTCCGACCCCTCCTCCCCATTATAATATCGCTTTGCAGATACACACCCCTCACTGTCAAGGAATATCGCTGACGCTTGTCTGCGCATTTTCATATATTAATAATATATCCATTCATCAAATTTTCACTTTGCGCTAAGCTTTATTCTTTATCCGCATTTGCGATGCATCGGCTAAATACCGAGATTAGCTGCCACTGGTCGAATGAGTAAACAGGTGGGATTTACTTATTAGTATATATGAAACTATGGATTTTCAATTCAGAATTAGTTTTTTAAACGTTTACTTATCCCATTCTTTAAGTACATATAAAAATCTGCAGTACAATGTAAACGTACATTAATAAATGTTATTTTGAACTTTCTGAACTTAAATATATGCTTCAACAGTAAAAATTCAGAAAAAAAAGAACATTCACCTATCCAAAGTATTCTATGTGAGAGTTATAAATCAATAACGTTTATATTACTTCCAAAAATTCTTTTTAGAAAAAATGCTCCCCGAGAGGAGAATTAGCTTTTAAAAAAATTTTAAACTTTTTTACTTCATTTAAACTTGCATCAAATTAATTAAAAATAAACTGTGAAAAATACATAGACAGATTTACTATAAATTATTTAAAATAAGGAGCATTCTTGGCAAAATTATAGTTTTTGTAGTAAAATTGGTTACAATAACAATACTAAGTAATACAAGTATAATACAAGTAAATTTAATAATAAATTTAATATAATTTTTAAATACATCCTCGATCTTCAAGAATTAATAAAAAATTTCCTAGGTTACTTTTTTTCATCAAGAAAACAACTTTTTTTTAGACAAAAAAAGAGGGATGAACACACGCAGTGTTAACTTCGTCACGAAGCCTGTCATCGCAGCGAGATGCCAAGCATCCACATCAACCAGTCAAAGTAAAAAAAAAAAAAAGGATAGAACGGAAGGTAGCAGTCGAAAAAAAGAGTAACAAGAGGTCAGAGCGTTGAGTTTCCGGAATCGCCGGTTGTCAAATCAAATCCTTTTAGTCGCCGGCGCCGCGTCAGATGGGTAGCCTCCACGGCGATTTACCTTCCGTAACGCGCGGTGCAACGGCGGCGCAGCACTCTGACCTATGCAAATACGCGCGCGCTTCAAAGCCTTGCGAGCTTTAAACACGAAGTGCGCGTAACGTACACCTCTGGGAAAATTCTAGCCTCGCAATTTCATTACCTGCCCGCGCCCTGGCTCTTGTGCCCCAAAAAGAGAGCCCACTCCGGAAGTGCTGGTCTAGTCTTTATTAACTTCAATTTTACTACTGTCTTGAGATCATCCTTTTTTCTACTTTCTTTTATTTCGCTCTTCCTGCAAATCTTAAATTAAGAAGAGTTCAGACTAGGAGGCTGTAAGACTTAAAAAAGTATCTGGCATAGTTTTGAATTGCGACATTTGAGAAATTATATGCCCTCTACTTTATCATGTAATTTTTTAAAATCATTTATTAATTAAGATGCAGTCAGTTTTTCCTTTTATTACAATTTGTAATCGGAGAATCTAATTTATTTTTCCAAATAATATATCTTAAAATAAATATGTCTAGCGTCTTTATTTAAAAAATACTAAAATACGTTGTAAATCCAAAAGGCCGATTGTAGGTGAAATGTATTATGCTTCTTTCTATGTTATGAAAGCGAGCCAAAAGCTAACTTTAATTATTACATCACATTAGGAAGGTTCCTCAATTCTCAGAAGCATTACATTCTTGAGATAAGTAAAATATGCAATTACATTCAAAGTCCTTAGCCCACGGAGTAGCAGAGAAATGAAAGGAGAGAGAGAGAGAGAGAGAGAGAGAGAGAGAGAGAAGAGAAAAGAAAAACGAAGTAGAGCTAAGACAAAAAGCGCATCTCACGAAGTAACAAGAGCACGTAGTGCGCGCACAACGGGGAATTAAGAAAAATAAAGAAAGGCGGCGCGGGGCAAGACTATAAGCACTAAAACTCGTGGCCAATAAATTCTCATGCGATTGCATCTACATTCATAATCAGGATTTTTATCCTGGGCCCACGGGCGGACGGAGGGGTAATAGGCCCTCGCTGCCGTCACGAAAAAGCAGCGAGCAAGCGATCGGTCGCGCGCGCCGATCCTCCCCCCGGAGACCCCCCCACCCAGATGCTCTGCCTCGATAAATTCGTTACACCGTCGTTTAGCGCGTCCGCTTAAAGGGTCATCCCGCGGAATCGCCGCGGGTCATCGGCAATCGTGAGCCCGCGAACGAGTTATTCGAGCCTCGATCCACTGTATACCCTCGACACTGCTCCCGTACCGCTCCTCGATTTTCGGAAATTTTTTTATACCGCTCGCCTTTTTTCGGCTTATAGATATATAGATGTATAAATACATAGCACTGACGAGTTTACGCTTGAGCAAATACCTAAATCGCTTTGTTTACATCTTCATTTTATGTAAATGATAAATCTAAAGTTTGACTTACACGTATAAAGCGAACGGCATTTGTGCTGAGAAAACTCCGTCATTCCACAATAAAAAAATATATACATACATTTTTTGGGGCATAAAAAAAAGGATGTAATTTATCTGAAAAATTAATTTTATAGTACTCGGTGCCTAAAACGCGTATTTTACGCACTCCTAACCTCAAAATGCCAACTTTGAACGGCGCTTTTCAGATCGTACTATAAAATATCGTACAAGACTTGTGCGATAATTGATTGTTTAACCCGTGCGACATTTCACACACGCTTCGCTCGTGCGAAAACCATCGCAAGGGTTAATTATTCAATTAACGCAGAAGTGTTGTAATATACTATTTAAGACAGACACTATATAATATACAAAGTTTTGGGCGAAATCCAGGAATCAGGATCCGCAACCCTGGTCATTTCCTTGTCAGTAATCAAATCTATACAAAACATACAAAATTTACAAAAAATTGAAAGAAGTAAATGCCAAATATTTATGTATATAATATATGTGGGATTCTACGGAAATAGACAAACAACTGGGGTATTAAAAATAAAAAAAAAAAATTTGAAAGCACACCT
>JAWWEN010000003.1:670515-683682 GCA_035582955.1 Sycophila texana
GAACGGCGCTTTTCAGCACTCGTACTATAAAATATCGTACAAGACTTGTGCGATAATTGATTGTTTAACCCGTGCGAAAACCATCGCACGGGTTAATTATTCAATTAACGCACAAGTGTTGTAATATACTATTAAGTCACGACTTCAATTACTTCTACCTGGAAATGCATATTTCAATAACAAAAATGTTTCATTAATTGAGTACAGTGCCCCATCAACTCCAACTATTTGTGTTTCTCCATGCACCTTATTTGCTCAATAATATTAAAATTTTACTGCTTTTTTTACGATCATTAAGTGTGTTAACCATAAAGCAGAAATGAATAAGCCGTATTTGTCAAGATCACTTGTAAAGATAGCCGCACGACTGCTTTAAAGGGGAGTCCCCGGGGCTGTGTGAACAGGCGCGCGCTTAGCCGGAAGTGGACGCTGATGCGTTCGGATGGACAGCACGCGCTCACTCGCTCGGCCAGCCGAGGTTTCCGCAGGTGCGCGCGACTCGCCCCGCCTGGGCGGCGGCGCGCCACTCAATTAAAATTGATTAAAGACCGCGCGAGCTGTACCGGCCGAGGAGGGGTCCGAGGACGAGTCTACTAGTCCGGTCGGCCCGTCGCCGTCGTCGCGCGTCCGCACGGAAGCTCTGCGGATCGCGTGCGGCCACGGCCGACCGGTCGAGCGCAAACCGAACAATCGGCCGGGAGTTTCCGGCTCTTCCGGGCGCCCGCGCCTCCCTATCCCTCCGTGGAATCTTCGCTTTCATGGTAATCGAACGCTGCTAAGTACCCTTGTAAAGATCGCTATCGGTGCGGCCGTCCATCGGCCGGCGTAGCCTCCGGTTACTTTAAGTATATACATATACACCGCGGGGGCAACTTACGAGCTCGGCTCGATAAGAATCGGCGAGCTTGGCATTTTAGGCAAAGTAGCCGCGCGGATTGTGCGAGCGACGATTGAGACGCGAGACGAGCTTGGAGATTTGCGAGGATTACCTGCCGCGAGTGCGCTGAGTACGTCCGGTTGAACTGGATTTGCGGATCAAAAAGCAGCGTAAAACTCGAGACACACGAACGGCGCATTTCATTCCGCTTCAGTTCGGGACCTCGTCGCGGTGTCAGTCAAAACAGGCAGTTACCGTGGATTTGCAACCGGAAATAACAAGACGCGAAAAGTCGTTGATTTGTTGAAATGTACCCGGAGAACGAGTCGCTCTTCATACCTGCGATACTACATCCGAACCTTTGCGTTTTTTTTTTTACTTTCAGCTCATTCTTTTCTTTATTTTTCTGATAATCCGAGCTTGATATACGCGAGGAACGAAAAGTAACCTGTTTTGGATGTAATTATTGTTAAAACGAAGCAGTTACAAGAGGCTCACAAAAGTCGGTGTCTTGAGTGAAAGAGAGTTGTGAATGTGAACGGCGACAATTCTCATGACCGATTCGACGATGTTATTTTAGTATGAACAATATTACAATGCAATGTCGACTAAGTTTTTGAATTGTAATTGAGGTACTTCGTACTTTTTGTCTTTCTTTAAGTTTATAAACCTTTTATTTAAATCGTAGTAAACAATCTATTATATACGAAGAAGTATCAATTTTTTTAACATTTTTCAATGTTAATTATATCATTTTGCATAAAATTGATCTTGTGTTACATTGGTTTTATATTCAAGTGTATAAAGGGTTTTGCTAAAACCTTAAAGTTTTAATAAATAATATTTCTCGGTATTTTGGATTCTTATTTTCGTGATAAGTGAGAAAGAAAATGTTCTATGCACCCTACTTCTTAATGAAATGCATTATAAAGAGAATTAAGAAAGTTCGAGTAATCAAAATGACGAGTAGTTAATTATATTTGACTTTTAAGAACGTTTACTATGTACACATAATCTGTCCTAATACAATAGCTGAAAAGCTGCGTCGAGATCGTTCTCTCCCATATAGCTTCGGACCTATATTCACTGGCTGAAGGTAAGCACCAGCTGCATCAGGGAATGCTACAAAATCATGAGCCTATGCATGGGAAAACAAGGCAGGGATTTCGTTCCTCCGCTATCCTTTCGCTCCTGGCACACCGACTACGATGATCATTCAACATGGTGGGATGTCCTACTACCGGAAACGTTTTGTTCAGTTGCCATCTGATTCCTGCGATTCTCCACATCTTCCCCTCTCTCTTTATCTCTCCCACAGCTAGATTCTTATATGAAAGATCTTATTTTTTTATATGAAACTTTTGTTGAATATTTTTCATATACATTGTAAATGTTTTATTCTAATATTGAAAAAATATATCCAATGTAAAATATAATTTCCTGTTCTATTCTGAATTTTATAAGGTTACCTTATAAACCCAGTGTATAAATTGTTCTTTAAGAACAAATTTGACCTCACAAATTCTAAATACGCGAAAGTAAAAAGAGATAAATACGAGAAAGTAAAAAGATACAATTTCTATTTTTATTTTAAATACAATCCTATAACATTATGATTCAAGTAAAGTAGTACATTATTTATTAATTATGCCGATTATAAATTGATTTTTTCGGTGAGTCCGGCCGCCGTAGAACTGCAGTAGCATCCGAGGAACTCGCGGCATCAACTCGTTTGAGGGTCTACGGCCGCCGGACTCACCAAATTTCAATTTTCGGTCTCGGACGTTGTGCATTATTAATGCGGAATTGCGTTTGAAGACGTGTCAATGTACAACATTCCAAAGATAATTCGCAAAGAACATAAAACATTTCAGTTTGTTCGATTTATTTCATCAGCTCTCATTATTCCTTCAACACTTTATCGGAGTAGCGCAGCTAATGAAAACTGAAATTTCTTCGGTTCGAAGGTTAAAAGAAAAGTGCGAGCTTTCTAATTGCAAGTACCTGTTCTCCGTCGACTTGACTTTCCCGCGTCGGTTCGTCTCCTCTTTTTGCTTATCAAGCGTCGATACTCTTTTCCCCCGCTCGCTATCTTCCCATTTCTCTTTCGGCTCGTGCTCTCGGCTCGCTCCGCGGCAAGGCGCCACCGCCTGATCCGTACCAAGCGGCAAGAACAGCTGCGGCTTCTGACCCGAGACTCAAGATTGATTGCGAGATTAGTCCAAGTACCCCCGTAGACGATGGAGGTACTTACCGCCCATGCGTTCCAATGAACGCGAGAGAGAGAGCGAGAGAGGAGAAAAAAGATCTTTCGTAACTGCACCAACGCGAAAAGCATGTACGTGGATAGCGATCGAGTCGCAGCTCTTCACGGCACTTGCGCATTTTCCCCGCTTTCTGGCGAAACCCTTTCATGGTATATATTTATAAATTCGCCACTGCTCGCTCTCACGACTTATGATTTTTTTATATTTTCAGAAGAGTATACATCATTGTCGTTCAAATGTAACAAATTTTAAACGAATTTTAATTTTCTTGAACTCAAAAAAGCAGTCTATACTGATTGAAGTTTTTGTACTAAAAATAAGACACCTTGTTGCAATGAAAACCAATGTTATCGGATTTTATCTAAAATAATGTTAAATCCTTTTAAAAAAAGTTAAACATGTCCTATGAAACAGTGAAAATATCGATCAATTATAAATATTCGCTACCAGGAAAATGTAAAGCTACGGTATACCTGCACATAGGTATAAATGATGCGACTAGCAACATCTGTAAAGGCACTTAAGGCGAAATATTGTTTATGCAAATACAGGCAGGATTTATTATTTAGGAATCGTGCGAAACTTTGAGTATCAAAGCGACCCCGAGTACTTTATATTAGGGAAAAAGGCTGACATAAATATCTGACAAATACTATGGAATTTTTCCTCGGCACCGGCACATATAACTCCGGCATCCTGATAACTTACGACATAAGTATACACGCATTTGCCATCGCAATTTTTCAGATGCGCAGAGAGAAAGAGGCAAGCAGAGCTCGACACGGAGAGTTTAAGGTGCAGTTGAACGGCTCGTTCTCGGTGCGTACACGCGAGCATCACCGATGAGACGCGGGAGAGATAGAGAGAGAGCGAGAGAGAAAAAAAAGCTCGCGGGGAGGACAGCAAGGCGCAAATTCACGGGATTTTTCAGGCGTTCGCTTGAAAAATGTTGGCGGGCGAGCGGCTCGACTTACGGATTTTCGCGGCGCGCGCTCCCTCGAGAAATGAACCTGTTGCCGAGGTTTATGACGGGCATTAACATACATTGTTGGCCGCGAGCGCGAGTCGAGCCGCAGAGTGTGTGCGCGCAAGCACCGCCTTCAAGAGGTGCTAAAGGCACGACGGCGATTCGCACGATGCGTCAAACTTTGTTTTTCGACTTTTTTTTTTAACCACGTATACGCGCACTTTGCCGTCCATTCGTCACTGTCGCACCGAGAATTTCTTAATTGAACTTGCACTCGGGATATATACTCGCACACGGGCTGCATATTTATGCCGCTTACTTTCTTATACGGCGCGTCACACGCCACGTGTTTCGAGCGAAATTTTTCGGAATTACTGGATATAATGTTGTCTTAAACGGTTTGATGAATTTATCGATACTAGTATCGTATTATCGACGTTTTGTGGAATTACATATTATAATGATAACCAAACATTACCTGTGGGAAAATATGTATATCACATGACGCATGAAATCTCGTATATAAAAAATGATCCGCGAAAGAAGTTTGTACGTATGCTTTACATCAATCCCTCAAATAAGATAAAGCATTTAAAAGGCTGGAAGGTGGAAAGGGCGTTGTGGCAAATTGTAAAAGCGGCTTAATAAAGCGACAGCTCTCGCGGGGCTTTGCCCGTTGGATCGGTATAGAGCAGTGGAAAAATGCACTTGTTGCACGGCGAAGCCCCGGGGCCGCGAGCGGACGTTAACGAGATTAATGACGAGACTCAAACGTAAGGCCACCTATCCCTTGCACACCGTCCCTGCTCTTCGCCGTCGAACGCCTGAATTTTTCTTCCTCGCTACTCGCTTATAGCTGCTCTGCGGATCGTAAACAACCAATATTAGATTTAATGTGCATGGTAAAGAAAACAAAAACAGATGTGTTTCTTAATTTGATTGGATTCAAATAATTTTAATTGAGAAATAACTGATTTACAAGAGAATTATTTGGAGAAAACATTTTCACCAAATTTACCTATAATAGTGAAGAGAGTCACAAACTGATCAAACGATATCATTTTACTAAATACTTTTTACTATAAGTCTACCCATCGAACCCTATAACGACGTTACTTTTTACTTGGCCCTCGATGTTGAAAATGGAGTAACGTTTTTTTGTATGATTATACGCGAAGTCAACTTACTATGAGAATTGTAATAGAATTGTGTCAATTTTTTCTAAAAAATGTTCTCAACCTGTAGAATTTATATACAATAAGTGGACGCTGAACTTTACAGTACTATTTATATTATATAATTATAATTATTTAACTAATTACGTTATTGGCAGTTCTACACGCAGCATGTTAATTTATTATTAAGGCTCCGCAGAGGAGTGCTTTTCATACTCATCGCGCAATTATCTGTGTATAAGTATCAGAGCCCCCAGGCGTGCTATACAAATATCGGTTTACACTCATTTGTATAACAATGACGCCCAGTGAGAAAGTAGCCCAGCCTCTTCGCGCCCGGTCACAATCTAGCCCGGAAATCGGTACGCGGAAATCGGCTCTCGCGCGTCCATCCGTCCACCGGGCCCAACAAAATTTAGCCCCGTGCGAATGCCCTTCGTGCCTCTCTTTTGAGGCAATTTTTATTTTCCAAGGCGCGCAATGAGAACGGCGATCCTCTGCCATCTCGACCACAGCCTCCCTGGACCACTCGCTTCCCCTCGGCCGCCGCTATACCTTTTTTTTTTGCCTCCGCTTACGTACGGTCCGATCTTGTGTCCGTCTCTCTTGGCGACGAAAAATAGAAGCGGGTCGGGGCACTCTTCTGGGGACGAGATTAGACGAGGTGCTGAAATGATTTTTCTCTTCGCGCGATGCGACCCGTAACCCTTCCTCAGCGTGAGACTTTACCTGTTTACCTGTTGCATAAATACTTTTTTTATCGGCTAATGAAATTTCTTGCTGCAGAATTCAGCATAATTTATACCGATCATTGCGGTGTAAATAAATCGAAGATTTTTGTTATTTTCTTATTTTATTATTCAGTGTTATACAGTTACAGAACAGTTGCAGAATTAACATACTACTATTTATGTATTTCAAATCCAAAAAAATATCTTTCGTACACTTTTAGGCTACATTTTGAAGTTCCTGAATCAGCTCAACTCTCGAAGCAATCAGCGTTTCGAATTGAAAACTTAACGCAAGTCAATTGTGCGAGTGACGAAAACCCGAACGCCTTAACTCTTTAATTGTGCGGGGGCAGTCGAGCGGAGAGAATTGTTTTCGGTGCATGCGCGACGGTGCATTCGTAGAATTTCCAATTACGGGCGCTTCGCTACGCGCGCGTGCCCGCATTTTTCTCAATTTGAAGGGGAAAAAGCGTCGCTCGCCACTTCGTCTGCTCTCGCATTCGCCTCGGCCATTCTTCCATTTCACGCTTGCAGGTTTTATCTCTCCGCTGGATTATTAATATGAGGAGAAAAAAAACCACCGTCAGCCGGAAATCGGTCGGGGGAAGGGCGAATTGAATGCCTTTCGCTACTGCACTCACTTTTTTCGCTCGAGAGTTTATGTATACTGTACGTAATTTTTTTTTGTGGACGATCGAGATTTCGCCAGCAGTGGATCCGTTGCGAATGAGGGAGAACGCGGAATTTTCACGCCGCTCGCGAGCAGCATTTGAGCCGCACGCACGGCGTTTCGTTGCGGCCGAGCGACTCTCTCTCTAAAGTGCGGTGAAAAAGTTTGGTTCAAAAGTGACACACGAGGCGGCCACGGAAAGAAAGAAAACAGAGCGCGAGCGGAAAAAAAAAATGGATGAAAAAGTCGAATAATGGCGTGGTTTAGGCGCACTGCTGGCGCAAGCGCACGGCGGGCCTTCGTAAATAGTCGCAATGCGTCATTTATGAGCGAATTGTGGACAAATGACCTTTAAGATGCGGAAAAAAATCCCCTCGGGAGCGGCACTGCTCTCTTCGACGTTGACTTTTTAGCGAAATCCTCGGGGATCGCTCGATCGGAAGTCAGTACGTTGAAAGTGAAAAAAAAAGCTGCGGAGGGAGCCGACTGCTATGATTTATAACTTATTCTGTAAAAAAAACACTTCGGATGCAATCGTTCGAAGATTATAAGACATTAAATATCTCGTCGTAAAAAGTAAACGTTACGGTTTAACGCGAGGGAACGAAATAAAATTTCACACAACTGTATGATGTAATGCCGTTCCAAGTGCCACTAATCGCTCGACGAATTTTAAATCGCAGAAAATTAGGCGAGATTAGATTAATATGAATAAGTGGGTTCGAATTTAAAGGAAAAAAAAATTGAGCAGTGTGTGAAAATAAAAAAGAAGCGAGAGAACTGTGGGGGAAAGAAAAGCGTAGAAGTAGATCGCTGGTACTGCGTGCATTATGCATGCACTCGGAGAGGGATAGAATTGAGTGAAATACGATCGGCTTTTAGTAAAATGAGACGAAAATATAGAGCATCGAAGTGCCATCCATGGTTACGCGGAACAATACTCGCGGTAAAATGACCAGTCGTCTTCACGCTTGTGCATACGTATGAGAGCGTATTTTTCAATTTTCCATCAGTGTGAGACGTGCGATGAAAAATGATCGCCTTTTTCTACAGGATCGATCTCTCTGTCAATATATTTATTTACTTTATTTGCACGTAACTGATTTCGCCATACACGTTGAAAATGCATTAATTTATATTGTTAATATTATTATAATGCTCATTTAATTTAACACTGAAAAGGAAGATTTATGACTTGAACAATATGCGACATTTTAGAAAATCTTGTTTCCTTTTTAAAAAGTTCATTAATTACATTAAAGTCACACTGTTACACGGAATTAAATATAAAAATGAGTTAACTGTGGCTGAACAAAGCTCAATCACTGTCTTTTGAGTAAATGATTGAACGTTGTCTAGTGGTTGCAAAAATATAATAGCGACAATGATAGTATTTACTTGTACAATGCAATTACGTTTATATAAATTGAACATCTACAATAAGACATTTAGAGTCGATAAAATATAGTACCGATGGAGCATGGTTACCGAGTTTTGATAGAACATCACGAGCTGTGTAGTTTACTTTCACTGAGGCCGCAACAGTAGCCTCGGCTTATTTTTCATTATTTCTGAAGCGCTTATTCAAATGATTGAAGGTTGAATCGCGGTCGCGAGATTAGGCCCCCGGCTGCTCTCGTATACTTCACCGTTGATATCTCGGCGCTTGATGAAAGAGAATTTGAGGCTGCATATAAAGGGTCGACTAGGTAAAGACAAAAAAAAAGCGAGCTCCCTTCGTCTCATCCAGAACGCATAATCGTAAGGTGCAGATGGAACATCATTGCGCTGCTTTTGCGTGCTCTGCAACCCTCGAGTTTATATACTGTTTCTCAGATATATTTACACTTTTATTGTGTTGTCGATTTTTTTCAAAAATTAACATATGTTACAATTTTCCTAAATTTGTTAAAAAGATACCAAAAACAATAATGTTGTATATCTAAATTTAACTTAATATTTGGAATATTGATTAATTTTGCTTCCTCCTACAGAGGAAGCTTTTGTACGAGGAATTTCCATTTTTGATAAAAATTATACGCAACCTTAACAATTTTTTGTTGAACATTTATTCATAAACACAGAAAATAAAAATTTCTGTTTAAATTGAAGGAATTAAGGATTCTAGGAATATACCTTTGAACGAAAAATTTAAACACCTAACTGTAAACAATATTGCGCTTATTAAAGACGCGCGAGTAATTATGATTTAAACTGTCTTCTGCATAGCGATTTCGTAGTAAGAAAAAGAACGAGTGGGCAAGTACAAAGCAAGTGTCTACGTAAAAGCGGAGAAAACCACGGGGAACAGAAAAAAGAAATCACCTGCAAATTTTCCTCTTTTTACCATGGAGCCGAGTTGAGAACCTCTCAATGGAATCTTCTTTTCATGTTCCCGCTGAGCGCACCTTTGCCCACTCACGCCCGTAGCTCCACTCGAAAATTTCTTTTTCTGAGAACTGCGTTTTCGACTGAGTAATAGACAAGACAAACTAGAAGATCAAGAAAGAGGAAAGAAGAGACGGCATCGAATTTCCTCAAACTGAATGCTTTTGTCTTTGAGCGTCGAGTATATATATGCTACCTCAAGTTGCCGTTTCTTTATTTATTTATTTAGTATTTCCATGTAAAAGGAAAATTTCCACGCTATGCATATTATAATATATAATATATATATATTTAAATTACTAAATAGATGACATTAAAAATTCAATGTTTAATCTGTAATATCAATTAAGTACTAGTAAGGCCGTTTAGATCACAAACAGTAGTGTTGTTATAAAATTTAGATATAGTCTATCTTAAAATTTTGTTTGGAATACTTATAAATAAAAAATAAACCATTTAATATTCAAATTTTTCATGTCCTTTTGCCCACAGTTTGATTAGTGGAAATTACCCGAATTGTTTGTCAGAAATAGAACGAAATAAATTTTTTACAGTTTTTTCGATAAAATTGATTTTGTTAAAAAGGAAATCGCACTGTCACTCTTTTTTCGAAAACACAATGTACTGCCCTTTTCTCGGAATATGGCACTTCAACCCTTTTTGTACGAATTTATAAAAGTTTGTGTGCCTCTTCGGTAAATTCTGATTGAACTAAATAAAGTACAACCTTAAAAAATTCATAACCCGTGCTTATCTCAATATTTCACATATCTTCTATTTCAATTATTTGTTTAAACACGATGAACTTTTATTTATTTGAGTTCAAATAGTGTAGTCACAAAATCAAAAGTCAATAGTTTTCAGATTTGTTAAAACATGCAAAATAAGCCGTGAAAAACAAAGCGAGAAATAGAGTATGCTAAAGGTGCAGGAACTCTACTTTTTTGTATCACAGAGTCATTTAGAAGGCAAATTGATGGTGGAACGTCAGGTCAAAAATAATACGCTATTCTTCTCCTCGTTTCTCTCTCCCTCTCTCTCGGATATCATTACGGCAAAGGGGCAGATGCTGCAGTAGGCATAAGAGAGCGCGGAGAGCATCCCCCGTTGAGCGCAGACGGTGACCCCTACGTATGCTCTTCCCTTTATGGTAGAGACATGCGAAGCTATTCGAGGTCCTGGGAACCGTTTTTTTTCTTCTCTCCTACTTCCTCGTGCGCGCGCGCTTCATCTCCTCGGTTAAAGCGCCGCGATCCCCTATAGCCAGCACTGCTGTGTTTTCTCTCCCTGCCCCCGAACGGATGCCGTGGATTCCCGCTTTCTGTCTTTCCGACGCTCGGAGGTGTAATTATTTTCACAGCTTTGGCTTCTGCGCCACGCACGCGATTGTTTAGACCGTTCGATCGTGATGATGCACTTGGTCGCCGATGGGATGATTCAGCTCCTATATAAGCATGGGAATGCCGAAGCTCGGATTCACCAGCTGGATTTCCTCTTAACGTTTTTTCTTCATTTTTAATTTGTGATAGTGGAGTATGGGATTTCTTTTTGACATTCGATGTCAAAAGTATTTTTTTATATTCTACGTATTTAGGCGATGATGCTTTACATAAGGTAGTATCTATCAAAAGCTGTATAGCGCATATAAAAAAATTGACACAATTTTATTAAAAATTTGATAAATGTACGCTATTTTTTACCGTGGATGTAAGATATAGTCACATTTCTTATTGTGCAAGTCAGACCCTTTATCAGCGGAACACACGGTAAATTTTGCTAAACCATTTTCTCCGTGAATAATTGCCCGTAGGCCAAGACTCGGGCCCCCTCTTCGACGACTCGTAAATTTCGACAAAAGACACTTGCAAGCAATAAGTATGAAAATATCTTTCATAAATAATGTAAAGCAAGTACTTTAGACAAAGCACTTCGTTGGAGCGTATACGCAGTAGCTCCCGCAGCGTTAAAAGGAATATATATATGTAACGCTTGCAGCGCTTCCCGTCCGTTACGCGCGGTCGAGTATCCGCTCGCGGTATCCGCCGGACGGTTGATTCGGACGGATTTGAATATTAATTCGGGATCGTCCTCGAGGCGCCGGCCGACGGCGACGAGCTAACGAGAAGATTGGCCCGTGGTCACTGGCAGCCGGCGCTCGCAAAAAATCCTCAAGGTGGACACAAAAAAGCACAAAGAGAGCGCCGAGAGCCCGGCACTTGCGAGGCGTCCAGCGCGAGGCCTGCGTCGGCCGATGTTGCAAGGGTGCAAAGGGCGCCCGGACGAAGGTCGGACCCTATGCGCGAAACTGTCGCGGCTATATACCTGCCCTCCAGCCGTTCGGGACTTCATTTCCCGCGAAACGTTAAAAAATCGATTAACGCGTGATTGCTTTAAATGTCCGCTCGTGCACGGGTTGTGCGCTCAATTCAGCATTTCCGGTGATTGCAGCAACCTGCCGGTTGCAAAAACACTGCTAAATTGAGGGGTTGTTCTGTAGAGTTTTATACAGAATTTTTTCTTACAAATTCTGATTAAAATTATTATTGCATTTTCAATTAGTATCGAATGAAGGTGTTTTCAACGAATCTACAAAAATTCATCCAGTGTGAAAATGCAAAATAACTTCTTTTGGCTCAAACAACTACACTGCATATATTTAGTCAAGATTATAGGGTGCTGATCATTAAAGAAAAAAGCACTTTTCAAGTTACCGAAGAAAGGCTATATACTACATTTTACAATCGTGTGATTAAATGAAAGAGAGCACTTGCTTTATTCCCCCGAAGAAAAAAATATTTTTTGACCCCTTCCAAGACCACATTAATTAATTATACATTAAACTTTAATGACTAAAAAACGTTTTTTTAACAATTACCTTAAACAATAACAAGAGAAAAATGCGTTCAATAATGTAAAAGAACTAAATAGCTAAGTCTACATTTTTTTCCGAATAAACAGATTGATTGAGCTTTTTTTACACTTGGCGCTATCTCACATAATTAGACGATATAAGCGCAATAGAATAAGAGCGTGGCCATCCGAAAATCCGCAGGTAACTCGCACAAGACATTGTTAATCTCCATCTCCGTCGGAAGTGAAATGTAGCGCGTAACGAAATATCGCACGGCACGTTATAACGAGGCGCAGGGCCGCGCTTGGGAGCGAGAGAGAGCTAACACGTAGGGGCAGGGCGTAGGTACGCGCGCGCTTGCATCTCTTTTCCATTATGCAGTTAATGAATGCCGCACGGCCAAGTTTCCGGCAATAATTCAATTAGTATAGCGCGCAAGATTTAGCGCGGTGGACGCCATAATTCAGGTGTGATGTATACGCGAGCTCGCGCGCGCGGGCCGCATGAGAGTCATGCGCCGGCCGGACCCACCTTAGCATAAATTAGAAGAACAATGCTGGACGCTCTCTCGGCTCCCGGGGCCGCGGGAGCGGCGAAGGCGCCAGTAGCAATTCCGCGCGCGCACACACGTACGTATCTATATATGCTATATACGTATTCGCCGCGCATTTCATGCGATTCTCTCTCTCATCCTCGTACCTGCGTCCGAATTGCCCGGCAGTTTTTCTTCCGGGGGTACGCCCCAGCCGCGATGTAGGCTACGGTGCGTGTAATACCGCCAAAGGCCGCGCCGGCCTCCCGAACAATTAGGGAGGTTTTTTTTTTAAACGAGCTATCGAGTGTTTTGGGATTGTAACTTTATAGCTGACTGGTCTCAGGCGTCTCTAGCGTCTAACGGCGACGCGGTGAAACCGTTACTCGTTAAGGGTGCACGTCTCTGGGGTTCAGTAGAGTGCTTATGTGTAGGTTTGAGAAGCTTGCAGCACTTACTGTGCTGTAAAGTTGAGTTGGTAAAACATCACCATAAAAATGGTGGGAAGAAGCTTTCTTCTAGACTAACAAATTTTTGTTTTCTTCCAAAAGGTATGAGCACTATACCACGTCCCCAATTAGACTAAAATTAGACTACTCACTAATTGTAGAAAACACTTTTGAGATAAATATTGTGGTAGTAGGAATAATAATAAAGATAAATAAAATGATTGTTAACCAGTCGAAACTAAATGTTTATTAAGGAACTA
>JAWWEN010000003.1:683782-698626 GCA_035582955.1 Sycophila texana
ACCGTTGCCGGCTTCATCGAAACTTACAATCCTGGAAACTTATAATATTATTTCTTTTCCTAAAAATAGCCTACAATATCGATCGCGAATCTTTGAAGGGTACTTTTTCATTTGTTACTGCAGCTTGATTGGACAAAAGTCACAAAAACCTCCGTTAGTTAAAATACAAAAGCGCAGAAATTCATCATGCATATTCCTGACAAAACACTATAATACATAATTAGTAAAAAAATCTAAGAACATCGCTAAATATTATTTTATTAAATATACATTTGAAATCTCCAAACAATTAAATTTCGTTTATTTTCTGAAATACGAAATTTTCATCATAACGATTTACATAGCTTCAAGATTTTAGCGCTGTGTATACGTCAATTAATAAAATTTCAAATATTTTAAGAATTTGATTTATATGATTAAAGGATCAATTTCAAAACATTTTTTAATCAACAAACTTTTTGTTTATATGATTCATAAAATACATAGACCGGTAACAGAATGATTAAATTTTCCAATTTTTTAAATTATTCTAAAATTTATTTCAATAAAATGTAAATATTTAGTTAATTAACCGCAACAAAGCGCTTGCAGAAATATGACGACGTGGCGAAAAGAGCAAGCACTGCGTATGTTGGCCCCGCGGCGATGTAAAATGACTTTTTAATAGCGGCGAGAGAGCATATCATAAAGATTGAAAAACGCCCGTCGAAGGCTCGGTACGCGACAGGCCGTGAAACGGCGCGAGGAAACGTGCTCCGGCAAACAGGAACTCTCCAACAGCGGCACTCGAGTAAATATTGCCAGAAGTCGAGGTGTACAAACTGGATGACAGTCGTCGCCTCGTCATCGACTCGTCAATCACGCGAGCGAGCTCCCGGCGCGTCGCGCGCGCGACGCTCGTAAAACAGCCGTTTTTTAGCCGAGCGGCTTAGGCAAGGTCCGAGGTATAAGGGCGCACGTCCAGCCGGAAGCGCGGGGGTAAGGAACCGGTGTCGCGGCCCGTGCCATCACTTGTCCGCGAGCGGCGCGCGAAAACGAGTAGCGGCCGGAAGCCACGGTGTCCGACCCGCCCATCGGCGCAATTATAAATGCATTAAAGCTGGCCCTCAAATCGAGGCCATTTAAATCGAGCGCGAGGATGGGGGCCCCGCGGGGTCCCGCCGATTCTCCCCGACACTTTATTGCCGTGTATTTTCCCTTATAAATTTGGCCGTGGACGGCCTCACCCCTGCCCTGGGCCCTTAGTTCTGTTCGTCCGGACAGGATAGAACGGTCACTTCCTCTTGGTCGCGCGCCGCGCCGGGGCTTTAAAGGAGAAAAAAAATAACAAGTGACAGCGCACTTGGGGTAAGTCCGAGGAGGAGGGTACACAGGGCCCGGCAAAATGAAGGACGAGCTATGAAATTGGACAATGAGAAATTAGATACAGGCTGGCGGGCCTCCGATGCCTTTCGAACTTATACCTTCGGCAAGCCCGGGACTCCCGGGAGTTGAAAAAAAAAAAAAAAACAGTCTTGGCTACTTGTGTCGCGATTTTCATTTACATCCCCGTGTGCGCGAACCGAACGGAAATGTACGTTACCATTGGCATAAAAAGGTGTACATTAATGGAATAATGGGAATGGTACTGATTTAATTATTGTAGGGTAATTGTAATTTTTCATTCCTTTAAGAATCTTCTAAAAAATTGAGTGGACGTTCATGATAACAACACTTGTAAAAGTATTAAAATTCCAGAAGATCTAGTTTATTACCAAAAAGGCAAAGTTTTCAAGCCGCTTGTTATATATAAAGTGAAACGGTCAGGGCATAGGGAACCACCCCTCAAAAAACATTTCATTTGATGCAAAATACGAAAAAAGCTAAATTAATGTTAAATGATCAATTAAATTGAAAAAAAAAAATGTAAAACGGTAAAAAGCATAATTCCACTTTTTATAAAATTGAAGTTCAGCATAGGCCGCGAAGTCTTAAAAGGGTCCTTGAATTAAGGTATAAACATTTCATTTGACGGTATAACCGTTAAAAGCATAACCGTTACTAGTAAAAGGGCATAACTGCATGTTTGTTTTAAAAAATTAATTACATTGAATAGATCAACGAAGTTTTCATGAGCAAAAATTCCTCTTTTATCAATATAATTTAGTAACTTATCTTATATCTATTTCCGATTATCTACAATTCCATTAAGTGAAATGTGAAAAAAGTTACTCTTGCCGTGCGAGATTTTGGAAAAAGAACAGTGCAACGCATAACCGAGGACGTAATATGATTACTTGCCTAATTCCCAAGATAACATTTTTCCACGATAGGGGGCAAGCTAAAAGGCTCGCTAATGGTGTCTTCTTATTCTGCTATTTTTGCCCAGGAAAAAGTATTACGAGCTACTTAAATCTTTTCCAAAGCTTACGCCGACGATTTTTCGGATTTTTTCTGAGCTTTCTTTGTCAACAACGATTTGATTTTTGAAAACTTCTAAATATTTGTTATATAACTAATATTAATTTTATATAAAATAAAAAGCTGTATCCTGGTATTAGAATAATAAATAATTGAAAATATACGCATTGCAATATGCAAGCTATTCAAGCATCCTTTTTTTATATTAAAAACATGTTTACATCAAAAAGATTAACATTAAATATTTTATTGCTATTATGGAATTAGTGCTATTAATTTACAAAATGTTTATTTTATACAAAAAAATTGGCTTCATACATGAAGCATTATAATTTATTACTTTTAAATTCTAATTTTTTATTCTCAATATAATTATTTTTAATCTTGAGTCTGTTTCTATAAAAGGAGAAAAATTCTTTCCTTAAATTACAAAAAATAACATAATTTTTTTATTTCTTAATTTTATACATTTTTTTAAATTTGGATCAACTTTTTTAATATTTATCCATTTTTAAATTACTGTGATCAAGCACATTGTTATGGCTTAATTAAAATACTCTATTATGAAATTCCATAAAAAAATTTCTTCAATTTAAATAATATCTTAAACATAAAAGTGAATTACTTTCAATTGAACTTATTTTGTATCTTTGTCCTTAAGCAAACTATAAATAATTGATTTAATAAAATGAAAAAGAAATAACACTGTATCTACAGCTATAACAAGAAATTCTAATACCATTCAATATGTAGAAACTGTCTTGCTTTACAAACCAGGCATTATGTATGCAATGTTTTCTAGAATTTTGACAAATGTTAAAGGATTATTAACATTGTAAACAATTTCTTGTTGCGTAAGACATATTAAACTTCCCATAGCACAAAGCAATGAATCTAATAATACAGTTACACAATCAGAAATAACAATTGGTCTATCGTGTTGCTTTAACCTTGCTCCAATCAATATTAAACTTTCTCCCAATAGTGTAAGATGAGCTGCAACATCAATGGGTTGCAATTCGATGGTTCTTAATCTAATTTCATGGTAAGATTGTTTTAGTGAGTGCACTGGAATACTGTTATTATTACATGTATTTAGCCAATCTTTCTTATCTGCAAGTGACAAGAAACTGTACAGTTCTATTTTTAAATGATACTTATGTTAAGCAGCTATACATACCCAAAACAGATCTACTTTGTATTGCTTCTTTTTCTGTTAAAATTTGAGCTCGACTGTGCCATGCATTTCTATTATTAACAGACATTTTGGTCCACATTTCTCCCAGGCGTATTGTCATAATAGTTAGGTCTTTGAATAGATATTATATAAACAAGATCAAAAGTTAATTGAAAACTACATTGTTAATACAGATTATTATGTTTCAAATTAATTAAAAGATAAGTTTTTTTACCTATGTTTGGGTATTTTTTAAGTATTTCTCTTTTCATTTCTGTTGACCACAATTTATATCCAGTGTAAATTGTCTTCTGCAAAAGGACAAAAAATTCATCAATTTTGGATGACATATTTGTATTAAAAATAGATCCCTTACATGAGAACTAAGGGGTATTTTGTTTTCAATAACTAAATTTGGGGAGAAAACTTTTTTTGGTTCCAGAATTGGCACGTTAACTTTGGAATTAAGGAAGTCGTCATCTGAATTGACACTGGCTTCGTCAATGCTCGTATAATCGGGAGTTTGTAATTCATTGTTACTCAACGTTGAGTCCGATTCTGCTTCAGAATTACTAGCTAAATTAGACTTTTCAGAACTTGATTCGGTTTTAAATCTTTTTTGAGAATGTTGACGATGATTAGGATACCGGTCCATCGCAGCCAGTCGGACATTGCGATTGTGCCGCGTGTTTGCGCCAGTCGAGTACTATAAGGTCAATTCTCATGCGCGCGATCAACAACGATCGCGTATCGCGTATACTGGTATATACATATATATATAAATTGAGATTACTAAAAGCAGACGATAATTGATCTCGAGTTATATTTATTTTTTGTCCATATAATAATTATAATTAATTTTGTAAGGATATGTTACACTTAGCCTGCGTAAATCAATACAATATTGGTGTTGAGTTAACTAAACAATAATTGAAGGCGAAAAATGCCCTGAAAAATTCTTTTCAACTTTTGAGTGCTATTAATTATATAATCGCGCTCGAGCACTCGAGCGCCGTTTCGCCGTCATTTATATAGTTGTGCGTGAAAGATTTAAATCCATAGGTAAAATATTCAAAACGTAAAAAAGTATGCAGATTCTAGGTTAAAAAGTTATTTATAAATGTCATAAAAAATATTAAGATTTAACATTATTTTCCCCACCTCTCTATTATGCTATACTCCTGTATATATGCTATAGCTGCGATATAATTTATTCAATTAATTGATTATTAAATTGCAGAATTCGTATTAGATAATTTATATGCGCGAATACACATGCAAGAAACTACTAAAAATAAACGAGTTTGGTGTCGTAAAAATATATTTTTTCTTATATAATTAGCTACCGTTTTATTTATTTTACAAAATATTTATAAATGCTTGGCAAATTTTAATCAATGGCGACATATTGATATAACTATGTAAACCCCAATTTCCTCGAAATATAACAGAAGATCACGTTCATATCTACTCGTAAAAAAGCGGGAAAATTAAAAGTTTCAAGACAATATTACAAGTCTCCCTTTACTATTGTAGAAAAATAAATGGGTAAATTTCATGTAAATGTTATTTATAATTTTTTACGTTATACCTGAAGAATATCTGAAAAATGAATTTAACTATTCACTACATAAATAATTGAAAACATTTTATATGATTTGGTAATGCTTTATTATAACTAGCAAAATCCAGCGCGCTTCGCGCGCTCGCTTTAATTCTCTTTCTGCTATTTATTCATTTTATTATTTATTATTTGCTATAGATCAGGCTGAGATTCCGTTTGGAGGTTATCACATAAATAATAATATAAATAATAAATAAATAATAAAAGAGAACTATCGCTCGACCAAACACAACGCGAGAAATAGCGTCAATAATAAAAAGCCCATGGATTTTTTATAGAGGGATTTATTATTTAATTATTAATTTTATTATTTGTTTTCATTTTATTTCTACTATTTATTCATGAATCATTTTTGTGGTTAGAAATTTTGAATTTTGGCGCCTTACTGGATATCGCCATATTGATCCACGAACCAATCATCTCTTTTTTAAGAGAGGAATAGAGGATTCACGTTTTCGGGGCTTCACAACATCCGCTACATCTCTGATCCGGTGATCTTTTAATTTTTTAATAGAGGATTTGATTTTGATCCCTTATTAATTGTAATAGCCATAGATTAGAATATTCAACGAATTATAATCAACGAATTCCGTGCCGTTCCGGAACTGTACCGAATTCACATAATTCGTGTTCGGAATATGATTCAGATCGCTATATGTATACAGAGATGAGTAGTATCAGATGTATGTACAAGTAAAAACGTATTTTCACGTAAAAACGTATTTTAAGATCGACTGATGATTCATTATCTAAAAAATACACAAGAGCTACCCAATAAAAAAATTAACTAGTAAAACAATAACCGAGTATTATTGTTTTACTGGGTTATTGTTTTGGGTTATTGTTTTACTGGGTTATTGTTTTACTAGTTTATTTTTTTATTGGGTTGGTTATTGTGATTGTATATATTTTTATTTGGTTATTTGTGAATTTGGTATTGATGTATAAATAGGCTCCAGTATGAATTGTAAAATACATATGTACATGTACATATATGTACATAATACATACCTATGTATATGCTATATGTATATGTATATGTATATGTATATATATATATATACTGCATATACATACTTCTTGAATTCCCGCCAGGGCTCCAACGAGTAAACTAACCTCTCACAAATATATATAATCTCCCCGGCCGGTCGTGGTCGCGTGTGCTATCAGTGAATTTTTGCGGACGTTATTCATATTTGTTTGCATAAGTACGCTTCGTACCTACACGTTTTTTATTTGAGAAATCTAAAATGACTGCCGGTAAGTAGCCGAGTAATAGAGCAAGTGCAGAGACAATGTTTAATATTTTGAACAACATGTCACTTCGTCATGTCATTCAAAATATTTAATTGATAATACTTGATTTATTCATTGCTTCAGTTGAGTATTTTTTATTTATACTTTTTATAATCCTTTAGACAAAAATACAACAGAGGACATGTGGACTCCTTACAAGGAGTTGCAATGTCTTGTGGAGCGATACATCACATCGTCCCCAAGTTCATTGGATCCTCAGTTTCATGAGTTTACACAAACATTAAAGAATTATAGACAAAATTTTTTGACTCTTTTATCAAATCCAGTAAGTTAAATTTTAATTTAGAAATCTCTTTTTAAAAGATATCTTTAACTTTTATTTTTTGTCATAGCCAAAAAATAACAAGAGTCGAGAAGAAATCTTAAAAGGTGACTCAGATGGTATAACATCACCTGGTTTAGGACATCATATGCTTACCAAAGAATTAATCGATGAAACAGTAATAATAAGTGACATGTACAATTTAAATGAATTCATGGCTCTTGATTTGCTATATACTGCTCAACTACAAATGCCACATCATCCTGGATTAACAAGAGGCTTAACAGCTATTTTGTTATATTACGATGGAAGGAGAGCATTAACTTCATCATTGAAAACTCTAGTACAAGCTAGAGCTGGTTACAGTTGGAAGCTGGACGTACCATTAACATTAACAAAACAAATAACCGAGTACACAAATAAAATGCAAGAGGATGGTCTTTTAGAGAAAATATTATATTTGCTTGAAGAAATGGATCCAACTAAGGTTTTTCTTTTTGTCAAATGTAAATTAAAATGAGTAAAATTTGGATTTTATATTTTTTTTTTTTATTTTCAGGAGCAAGATCTTTTGCAACAAAATAGAGCTTTAGGTGGTTCAAAACACCACTATATGGTTATGAAATTATTTAACGATACAAGGCAGGATTTAGCTGATATTATTTACATGTGGTCAGCTCAGTCTTCATTGCCAAGTAGAGTAATGTATAAATTATTAACAATGCTGCAAAAACGTCATCCAGAATCCGAAGATGGAGAAGGTAGTCCAGATAAAGTTACATTAGCACTTATCATGGCTTTTATTAATTCAATTAATTTGAGTCCTCTTCACAGCCATGAAAATGGTGAAGGTAAAATCATTTTGAATTTTTTTTTATTTATTATGAGCTTTATGATTATGTATATTTTATTTTGCAGAAATTGTTCGCTCAATGCCTTTAATATCTAAAAGAGGTGTTCTTGAAGAAATAGTTCAAAAACTTACTTCTCCCAGTATTGTGTGGGAATGTGCAGGATTAAGAGGATTTGTTCAATTTGTACTTGCCATTGCTATAACAACAATTAAATCTGCACCAAATCTTTGTCCAACACAAAATATTACCACAGAGGATGAAATACTGGTTGAAGCAGCTTTATCAAATAAAGCTTTTCATTTTGCAGCTGAAGTGCTTTTTAAAAGTGATCAGTTACATTTTGAAGAATTTTATCTTCGCTACTTTCACACATTAATATCAGATTTTATACTATTAATGCCCTTAAAAGTAAAAGAATTGAGAAGTAGGGCTGATGAATCCATGAGGTTAATTCAAGCTTATCAACAAGAAGGAATTGAACCACCTGTTAATTTGGACAATCATTTCAAATATTTAATGCTAATGGTGGCTGAATTATACAAAGAAGATCCATTACAGTTGAATTTAGTCATGGATTATTGGTGTCAACATTCAGAACCTTCACATATTCCAAATTCTATTCATGCTAATCGTTTACCATCAAGGCAAGTGGCTTTATTTAAATTTGTAAGACTGGCAGGTGATATTCTTCCTCCTGGTTTATTTGTTCCTTATTTAAATATGATTGCTTCACTTGCATCATCCCCTCAAGCGGCTAGACAAGCTTTCAATTTTCTTAAGCCTAATGGTAAGTTCAATTATTATGAGGTTTTAAAAATAAAATTGCAGTTTGATGAAAATGTTACTTATATTTTACAGGATCATCTGGTTCAACTGTTATTTCCTGGGATCACTTTTTTCTTTCGTTGAATAAGTATTATGGTAATTTACGTCAAGAGTTACCACCTACTCATGATACCGTATACCGACAACGAGTGCATCCAAAAGGAATAACACCAAATGAAGTTAAGGGCTTGGAAGCAGTATTACAGGTAGTTCAAGTTGTAGCGAAATTTGATGAAATGTCAAGAGTAGCATTATGTGAACATCCAGGATGGAAAGCACTACAGAGTCTTATAGGCTTAGTAAGCTGTGCAATGCCTATTCCTTTAAAAGGAGTATTGGTTAGAACACTAGCAGCTCTTGCTAAATCACCAGAAAGTTCTTCTACCATTTGGCAAAACTTGGAGGCTGCACAAATAATAACAACCATTCCAACAACAAGTAGTTATCAACCTAGAGGTGTTCAAACCGAATTGGAAGAAATCGAATCGAGAAATGAAGAATATCCTTTAACAAGGGCAATGTTAGAATTGTTAAATGTCTTGACTGATTTTCCTGTCCCTCGTTTGCTTGGCATTGGACAAAGAAGTCCTGGATTTGATCCATATTTAAAATTTATAATCAATACTGTCTTCCTTCGCTTTAATACGCGATCTTACAAGAATCCAGGAGAAAAGTGGGAGGTTGCCAATGCCTGCTTGAAAATCCTTTTCAAGCTTCTCAAACAGTATGAGCCAGCAGTAGAAGATTTTGTTGGATGTAAAGTCGAACTTCAAGGAGGCGAGACAACCATGGTAAATGCTTCACCTGGTTATCATTTAATGACACAACTTCACTCAAATACTGAATTATTAAAAATTATTCTGTACATTCTTGATGAAGGCTGTAATTTTCTTGATACATACGATGCATTTGCTGGTAAAAAGCACCTTGAAGAGAGCACATTGAATTGTCTGGAGATTTTGGAGTATGGATTAAAGACTCAGCATCAGTACATGTCGCAATTATCGTCTGTCTCATCCTCAAATAGAATATCTACTGGATTATCTCGATTACTGTTGGGCGTGAATCACCGCTCGGGCAAGCCCGATCACATGATTAACGTTGCAAAGTATATTTTGTATAACAATTGGCTACGTCGACACGCGTATGTCGCTGTTGGTGTTATTCAAGGAGTGGCCAACGAACCTGGAGCCGATTCGGAGTTACTTTCAACATTTACTTCCACGCCTTCTCTCACAACAAACATTCGCCATGGTTTCGTCGAATGCCTTGATATGGAAGATTTGGGAAATGAAAATGAAGAGGAAGGCGAAAGGAACAAGCAGCAATCGGGTCACTGTAAGGAAAGAATTTTGTTGCTCTTGATGCAAAGTATTCCTCGACCTGCTCCGAACTTAGCTCATTATTTACTTGGCTTTGAAATATCTAAAGACATAAGAAAAACTGTCATTCAGCAGCCAGGAATACTTGGTTATCCGCGAACCTGTCTGCATTCAATTTTGGGCATTTTGGAGCTTTCATTAGATAGAGGTCGAGATAAAATAACAGAAGCTTGCTATTGGTTCCTTCACACTTTGGTATCGAATAACAAAACATCAGTTCCGGTCTTACGGTTTCTTCGTACTTCTACCAATCAAGACTTCGTTCAACGTCATTTATCCAAATTACCTTTCCAAGGAGCAAATAGAGCTACAGAATTAACTTGTATGTCCTGGCTCCTTAAAATAGCTGCAATAGAACTTCGTGTTGGAAGTGGAAGCCTTCAAAATTCTCTTATACAAAGGCTTGTTGGTAAGTATTTCACTTCATCTATTTTTTTTAAATTCTCTAAACTATTTTATTATTTTTGTAGGTAACTTGGGGCAGGATCGAGATCAAGTTGTTCCCTCACAAAAACTGCTTATGGATTTACTACATTACATAGATTTTCAGCTGCAGTTGGAAACACCAAAAACTTGGGAATACTTTGACCCTTCTCAAGTAGAAATGGTGTTTGGTCGCTGTAGTGTACCAGTGGCTCTTTCTGGAGGACCACAACTAATTGATATAAAGAAATTGCATTCTCTTATAACAGAAGAATTGTCTATAACACAAGGTAGTGCTACTACAACTCAAAGAAATCTCATGCAGCAAGAATTACAATCAATTTTAGCATATGCATTAAAAAGAAATCAGACAAAAACAATTTCTTATGCTACTGTTAAATTTGTAGAAGGATGGTGTCAAACTACTGAAATACTTTTTTCAATAGCAACCAACCAGCAACTTCCTGCTGCACAAAGACAAAACTTTCTTTTGAATCTTTCTCACGACTTACTTCAAAAAATGACCTCCTGTGAAGCTCTTAATGAAATAAAAACATTGGTTTCTGGAACAGTATTAATATTATTGGTGAATTTACGAGTCAGTTTTGAACTGCAGTCTGAAGATGAATTACTTCCATCTTCACCTACTAATACAACTATGATGAAAATTATATTGAATCATATATTGCAATGGATTTTGAATTCAGAAGCTTCATCTCAAAAGGTTTGGACACATCTTTATGGAGCACTCCTTTATTTCCTTTGTGTTGTTGGAGCAGATAAATCAAGAGAAAACGTTAATGGTTTTGATACCACTTTTGTTAGTCAGCTAGATAATTCTCTGTACCGAGCACTACCAATGCAGGAACGCTCACACAGATATGCTACTATTCAAGTAATAAACAGTTTTGGGGACAAATTAATGGATATTATCTGTCATAGTTGTTCTGGTGGTCATGATGTATGTAAAATGCTTGGACTTTCATGTTTAAATAAAATTCTCGAATTGGATTGTGATAATTCCTGGATAATTTATTTATCTAGTCGAGGATATTTAAAGCATATGATTGACAGTTTGCTTGAATCAGATAACATGCTTAGATGCATGCTTCAGCCAGATCCACAAACTTTGCGGCCACTGTACCTTTACGAAGCAAAAATGGCCATGTTCACCAGAATGGCTTCAACAAGATTAGGAGCTGAAAGTCTTTTAGAAAATAAAATCTTGTCTTGCCTTTCAAGCATGTGTGTTGTTGATCAACACCCTGATGTACACGACAGCTTTAATGGAAATGATCCTTCTTTTTTGCCTTCTATTGGGCAAAGGTACCAACAAATATTTTTGCCAATGCTTTATCTATGTGATGCATTGCTTACAACACTTGGCACAGAAAATCAATCGTGTGCTATTCAAATATGTGGATTTCTACAAAGTCACAGAGACACAGTAGAAATGATTTTAAGAAATATTTTACCTAATTCAAATCCTCTATTCATGAACGAAGTTGCTTGTTTAACTGGAATTATTGCAAGATCTGCTAATATTGGTGAGTTTAAATTCTAATATAATTAGGCAATACTAATATTACAATGAAAATAGTATAATTTATTAAGATAACTTAAACATCCTTTTTCAGATATGTATAAATTAGTTGATGAAGAAACGGAAAAGTTAGACTTTGGTGAAAGTAATTTGGGAGATCCAAGTAAAATGAGAGAACTAAGAGCCCATCTTTATAGAATCCAAAAACTTATGCTAGCTCTATTACCAAAGTTTCAACCTCTACCTAAAGGAGATTCTGATAAACGAAACTCTTCATGTGTACAAATTGTGGCCAATATATTGTTATATACTAGAAATCAAATGCAACATAGTAGTATGGATCAAAAATTAAGGAATGTATTATTTGAACCTTACTTATCTCAAAGACCAGATAACCGAGATATTAGAATGAGAGAGGCTTCCAGCGGAATGCATTTGGGTATTATAGTGGAACATTTAGTTTCTGGTACTAGTTTATTGCAACACGATTTGTCACAAAAACGACCAACATCTGTAAAAGAAATGAGTTCATCAGATCTTAAAAAGGTAACATTTGAACCCTTACTACAAAAATTTCAAAGCAAATAACATAATTAAATTTTATTATTATTTCAGTACCTTACCGAAGAAGAATTAGAACTTGACATAGGAAAACAGAGGATAATAATAGAACAACGAATCAACCAACAAGAAAAAGAAAAACGTCAAAATATGAAATTTACTTCACTAATAATTGAACACAGTTTGTATATACTTTGGAGTCATTTGGATTTTTATGCAATGCAAACCATGGCACAATCGAGATCTCATTGTAAGTTTATTTAAATATTTTTATTTCAAAGTAATTTTTCAATTTCAACATAATTTATAAATTGTCATTTTTATAGTGTCTTCTGTGAATTTAGATGATAGTACTTTAGAATTGAGAAAATTAAATGAATTACTTCCAGAATTGAAAAAAGGCTTAGTATCTGTTTTTACAGATAGTTTTGTTGCAAGACTTTTAGAAACACATAATGAATATACCACTATTGATCAAGGTTTTATAGAATCACTGGTCAGAAGAATAAAACGACTTCTGCAATTCATTATTGTAAAGTGAATGTACATAAAGTATAGGATAAATTAATAAAAATAAGAAATTGTTATAATTATTTCATTTAATAAATATTTTGTAAAAAAATTTATTCATATTTTTATTATACAAGAGTCCAATAATTTAATATCACTCTCGGTAAAATACCAACAAATATATGATTTTCATGTAAGTATAACATGTACACTCAAAATTAAATAAATGAAAAGAAATCTAAACAGAAGGATTTATGTATATAAAATTACAAGTTCTTATTTAAAAAAAATTTGACTATTTACAAGTAGGACATTTATAAAAATAGTTATATGTGTACAATTTTCATACTTCTTTCATAACTTAAATGTCTTAACATTACTGGAAAACATTTAACATTAATAATAAATTACAGCTTCATCCCATGGACCATATATGTTCTCTTTATATTTTTGCCACTTGATATACCAAAGTGGACATATAAAATGTACAAACATTGACATTGCCATAAAAAAATATGATAAAGTAATTGATATTTCCCAGAGTAAATATAATGTACTCAGCAATAAACTAATTGATAAAAATATTTTATAATTAAGTGTAGATAATAAAAATGGCAGTAAAACAAAGCATTGAACAGATACAGTTAGTAAAGAAAATGCATGTAATGGTGTTGACAATCTTGATGTTAACATTAATGAACCAAATATGGAAGACGTAATTGATAAAGATTCTGAAAGAGAAACATTAGCAGTTCCATATTTACTGAAAATCAAATGAACTAGAAACATGAAAATTGTCATTGCATAAATTGTATCGGTGCTTATTGTTTCTGTCAAGGTTTTCAATACTGGTGACAAAATATATCCAAATGCTAAGAACATTAAGACAGTTCTCAAATCTTTTGATATTCTTTTATAAACTTCGGAAGTTTTCATTGTATACCTAATATAGCCTGCAATTGTGAAAATAGTACTTGTAACGAAGACAATATTTGGTGTTGCCCAATCATTATTTAGCCAAATAAATACAATGACAAATAAAATAACAATACTAAGCTGTATTGAAATACTGGCACCTAAACTAATAGCCTCCTTAACAGTAACTGAATTTGGCTTAACATTTTTTCGCAATTCTTCTAAAAATGAATCATCCGTATAGTTGTCAGGTAATCCATGATTTTCATACAAATTTTTTTTCCAAACCTTTAGCTTCATTATAATTTTTTTCTAGCTATGTTTCTAAATATCAGCTGAGGTGAATAAAGATCTGGGTTACAAATAACAAAAATAGGTTTTCTACTACATTTGAATCAATTCTCTCAAATGTCAACCTGTTACTTTGCAAGGCCAATGCACGTTTTACTGGTGGAAACATTATGGTTTTACTTTCTGAAATGATATATTTTTTTATATTTTCAAATAAATAAATTAATATTATTGTCTAATTAACAAAAGGTGGCTGTTAACTTACAGTAACTTGTTAGATGCATTTTATAATTTGTTATTTTGACATTCTGTTTTTCGTATATTTCAGAATAAATAAATTACATTACTTGAGACCCGTACTAATTAATATTGCAGCTGCATGTAGGATCCACAAAACTGTTTAATATTTTTTTTTATTTTAGTTTATAAACACTATAAATGATATTCTAACCTTTCAACATCCACAAAAAGGCACCGTACATTGCACACAAGAAATAACAATTACTCTGATTGATTTCAGCCTTCCCAGATATTTCCATATAAACAGATTTTTTTATTGAATCATACCTTCCGGATCTGTTTGGATATTGGACAGATAAGACTGTTTGGATAGTCAGGGGCAAGTGATTTAATCATTTAATGCCAAATACTAACCTTACCTTCTCATTTGTGAATTTTCAGTCGTTTAAGAGTGCTCCACCTCTGAGGCGGAAATGGCTATCAGCCAATTGGAGCTCGAGAATTTTTGTGCCGAGATTAT
>JAWWEN010000004.1:0-12225 GCA_035582955.1 Sycophila texana
TGCACCTTTGTCTAGATGATTCTTTTCAAGAGGCAGGAGTGCACAGCGAGCCTCGAGATCCTCGTGAGCTGCAAGTTTACAATGCGAGCCTCGAGCTCGCTTTCCACCCTTATCCAGAAGATTCTCGTCAAGAGGCAGGAGTGCGTTTATGCACAGCGAGCATCGAGCTCCTGGTGCGCTTCGCTCCTTCTCTAGGTTAGTCTCTTCGAATTTGAGGAAAGTGCAAGTTTACACTACGAGCCTCGAGCTCGCTTCGCACCCTTGTCCAGAAGATTCTCGTCAAGAGGCAGGAATGCGTTTATGCACAGCGAGCATCGAGCTCCTGGTGCGCTTCGCTCCTTCTCTAGGTTAGTCTCTTCGAATTTCAGGAAAGTGCGAGCTTTCACGAGCCTCGAGCGCCAGGCTTGCTTCGCACCTTTGTCTAAATGATTCTCTTCAAGAGACAGGAGTGCGTTTATGCACAGCGAGCATCGAGCTCCTGGTGCGCTTCGCTCCTTCTCTAGGTGAGTCTCTTCGATTGTCAGGAAAGTGCAAGTTTACACTACGAGCCTCGAGCTCGCTTCGCACCCTTGTCCAGAAGATTCTCTTCAAGAGGCAGGAGTGCGTTTATGCACAGCGAGCCTCGAGATCCTGGTGCGCTTCGCTCCTTTCTCTAAGTCTCTTCGATTGTCAGGAAAGTGCGAGCTTTCACGAGCCTCGAGCGCCAGGCTCGCTTCGCACCCTTGTCCAGAAGATTCTCTTCAGCGTTAAAATCGCCCGCAATTACTACATGTCCCGAGATCTCCCTAATGGTGTCCTCTAATTCTTCAAGTTTACCTACGAAATCTCCCGCGCTGAGATTGGGTGAGAGGTATACACTTACGTACGTTACATTACCTGCTTTAACGGATACGAAATCTGCGCCGTTCGCGTGTCCGCTGACCATCGGTCCCGATTTGACCCATGTGTTAGACCCGTTTACAAACCACGCCGGGGTTGTTCGTGTTGCGAAATAAAGGGGAGTCGTGGTTGTTGGTAGTAAGAATAATTTATTAACTAAATACTATAACTATTGGTCGTGTTCGGGAGGCAAACCGGAGGGAGGGAAAATTCGAGCGGCCGGACGAAAATTTAGGTGCGGAACAGGGAATCGGACCGTTCGTATGATTATCAATGTGGATTTATTCCACTTTTACAATATGTATTTGTTATTTAAAGTATTTAAAGTAATAAATTAACTTCCTAGTCTAAAATATTTACATTTCTAGGTTAGAAACAAATTCTTTATTCAAAATAATTCTTAAGCGTTTGTTCCGATTCCTTGCTTCCCTCCGACTTTGCCTCCCTCCCGCTTGCCTCCCGTATAATCGAAGGCGACCACCCTATTGCTAAAAATGACGTTATAAAATGACGTTATAATATGACGTCATTTAATGACGTTATTGGTGATGCTTCAATTTCGGACCTTTTATAACGTCATTTTATAACGTCATTTAATGTTAAATAACGTCATTTATGTGTTGCGAAGTGATTGAAAAAGTAAAATAACGTTATTTTCGTGTTGCGAAGTAATTGAAAAAGTAAAATAACGTTATTTTTCGATTACATTTGAAAATTGTAACCTAATTTAACGTTATTTTACATCATGAAATGACGTCATTTTATACATTTGGGTTATAATGACGTTATTTCTTAACAATCATAACTGATGATCGTGCGTAATAATTGTTAAAAAATAACGTCATTATGACTCAAATGTATAAAATGACGTCATTTTATGACGTAAAATAACGTTAACTGAGGATCCAATTTTTAAATGTAATCGAAAAATAACGTTATTTTACTTTTTCAATTACTTCGCAACACGAAAATAACGTTATTTTACTTTTTCAATCACTTCGCAACACATAAATGACGTTATTTAACATTAAATGACGTTATAAAATGACGTTATAAAAGGTCCGAAATTGAAGCATCACCAATAACGTCATTAAATGACGTCATATTATAACGTCATTTTTAGCAATAGGGTGCATTGTACAAAGGAAGCGCCATGTGCTTAGGCACCGCGTGCCGCCTCGGACGAAAGCTGCGAGCAGAGAGAGTGGGCCGCGAGTCAGCCGCTGCCGCGCTAGTGCGAGCGTCAAGTTCCCCTTCTCTATCCGTGCTCGCGTCGAGCCTGTACCGAGCTCGCCTCGAGCTTACCTCGAGCTGCCTCGAGCCTGATCGCAAGTGCTCGGGTGGGGAGCGCACATATGTGTGCGTCCATGTGTCGCGCGTTCCGACTCGCAGTCGAAGCGCGCGTGCTTCGCTTATCTCGAGCCTTGAGCTCTCGCTGAGCTCGAGCTCGCAGTAACGCTTAGTAACCGCACTTACACACTAATTTACAGAATCACATGTATATACTCAACAGTTCGATTACGATTGGAGCACACTGGCAAGGAGGTGCGCGACCTTCAGAGCAGCATCAGCAGTCACAGCAATTTCGAGGTCGCGGAGGCAGAGGTGGACAACGAGGATTCTACGGCAGAGGCAGAGGAAATTATCAGCGCAACGTCGGAGAGAGACAACACAACGCACGGTATAGTAACTGCGAGAATGAGAGTGATCAAGTTACCGACTCGTTTTTGACACAGGTAAAATGCGACGAAGAAGCCGATGTAAAAATTTATGCTTGCGATGCGAATAAAAATAAAATAGATTGGATATTAGACAGTGGTTGTTCAGACCACATAATAAATGATGAGTCCTACTTTTATGAATCTATTACGTTAAACAAGCCGATAAATGTAAAAGTTGGTGACGGGAGAATTTTGAAAGGAACTAAAGTCGGAAAAATATTAACTTATTTTGAAATAAATGGAATGAAAAATAAAATAAAAATATCCAATGTATTTTATGTTAAAGAAATGGATAAAAATTTGCTTAGTTTTGCTAAAATAACGAATGAAAATAAGATTATTTCTGTAGATAACACGGCAAAAATATATAATAAGAAAGACAATTTAATTGCGATGGCTTACAAAGAAAATGGTTTATATAAAATAAGTAGTTTTATTGATAGGAGTGAATGTTATAACGTAACGAAAAATAATGAGAAAAATATAACACAGAAGGAAAGATTTCATAGAATTTTGGGCCATGTGAATTTTAAATACTTAGAGAATATGTGTAAAAATAAATTAGTTGAAGGTATACCGGATAAATTAGAGATAGTATTTTTAAAATGCGGTACGTGTATACAAAGTAAAATGCATAATTTACCTTTTGAAAATAAAAGAACAAGAGCAAAAGAAATTTTGGAATTAGTGCATACAGATTTAAATGGGCCACATACAACTACAGGTTTTGATGGCTCCAAATATTTTTTGACATTTATTGATGATTATAGTAAATGCGCGTTAATTTATACGATAAAATCGAAGTCAGACGTTTATGAATGTCTTATTGATTATGTTAACAAAGTTGAAAATTTGACCGGAAAAAAGATTAAGAAAATAAGATGCGATAATGGTAAAGAATACTTCAATAGTGATGTTTATAAATTTGTAAGAGAAAAGGGAATTTTGTTAGAACCTTGTCCTCCTCATGTACATGAGTTAAATGGAACCGCGGAAAGATACAATAGAACTATTATGAATTCAGCCAGATGTTTATTTTATGAAGCGAAAGTAAATCGCAGATATTGGCCAGAGGTAGTTAAAGCCGCAGCTTACTTGAAAAATAGAACTATTATCAATACTATTGAAAATAAAACACCTTTTGAAATATTTTTTAAGAGAAAGCCAAATATCAGTAATTTGCGATTATACGGTAGTAAAGTCTTTGTAAAGGTTCCAGAAACTAATAGAAATACAAAATGGGATAGAAAAGCAGATATCGGTATTTTATTAGGATATGATCATGTGGGATATAGAATTTTGATACATAACGAAATAGTAAGAGCTAGGCATGTTGATGTAATTGAAAATGACGAAAATTTAATTGGTTTTAAAGGAGATGAGAATTGCGAATATGAAAATAGTGATAATGAGGATAAAAATATAAATGTGCAAATGGAAAATGTTACAAAAGAAATAAGTGAAAATTTAAATGATGACGTTGAGCAAATATTAAGAAGGTCTGAAAGAGAAAAGAAAAAGCCCGATTGGTATAATGCGAGTTCAAATTATATTTATGTGAATGTTGTAAGCACAGATAGTCCTTCAACATCTGAAGAAGCGATAATTAGTTATGAAAAAGATCTATGAAAAAAGACTATGAGGATGGTACAGATAAAGTTTGTAAATTAGTAAAAGTATAAGGTTTGAGAGAAAGTCCGAGAGTTTGGTATGAATGTTTTGATGATTATATTAAAAAATTAAAATTCCAGAGAAGTGAAAGCGATTATTGTTTATATATAAATTATGAAAAGGACGGAATAATTTATTTAATATTATTTGTAGATGATTTATTGATCTGAAAGAAAAAAAAAAAATAGGAAAAGAATCGATGAAATTAAAAATGAACTATCAAACAAATTTGCTATGAACAGAAAATTATAAATATTGTGAAAGTAGATTCCGAAAATAATATTGCAGATATCTTAACGAAGGCCTTAGGTCGCAATAAATTTGAAAATTTAGGAAAATACTAATTGTTTAATAATCGATGTAGCATAAATTTAAGGAGGTGTATTGAAATATAGAGTAAATTTATGCTTATTAAGAGGAATTGTATTTAGCAATATTGTGTCGAAAGCACAGCGGTGCAACGGCCTGGTATTTATGCTGACGAATAAAGAGCGGAGCGCACAGGTGCGATGAACCGGAGTCAGTCGTCAAGTATGTAGCGTCGGGGTAAGACGTAGTATGGATACTACGTATTGTATTGTATTTTATTATATTTAATTAATAAAGAATATATTAAATAGTTCACTATCACATCTCTTATTTTAACATTCATAATAAATATTCATCTCTTTTTCATATACTATAACAAGTCTATTTTATTCAACGTATTTACACACTATCCCTCTTACTCCCTTTTTTAATATATTTATTTAATTGTTTAATTATAGTTGACAAAAGGTTTAGCAATAATCTCACCAAAAGGGGTGCATGATTCGCGATCAAGTGATAGGATCGCTTTTAGGATTTCTTCGGGCGACCTCGTCCTCGAGTCTTCACGATCTCTTTTTTGTTTTTTGCGACGCGTAAAGCGTTCACAGCCTGGTTTTCTGCTAAACTGGCCGCGATTTGAGCCAGGCGGATTGACAGCTTACTGGGTCGACCTCGTTTCTCGGTCTTTGTCTTGCCGTACTTGTCAGCGCGCTTCAAGGCCGCGACGAGCAGTTTTTTGATTTCTCCTGTTAAGCTCTGTAATTTTTCTACAACGATATTTCTGTCGTATGCTTCTGCCTCCGTCGGAAACAACAAACTTTCGTCTTCAGTGCCCAGATTAAATACAGTAAGCTCAGTATTGCCTTCCTCGTTAACCGACCTGCTAAGAACAACTGCTGGCCACTTTGGCCACCCGTTGTAATTAGCCAGTAACAGCTGACCGTGCTCGAAGTCTGGCGGTGGGGAGTCAGGATCAACGGGAGCGGATGCACGTTCCCGGACCGTGCCCGCAGAGCTACTAGCACTCATCGGTAGCAGTGCGTTCGTCTGCTGTTCAGTGGTAGCTCCTTTGACGGGTGCTATGGTGTAAGCTACTTTCTTGTTAGAGCTGAAATAAATGGTTATCGTAAATATAATATACTAGCGCGCTACGCTTGCTAGAGGATTTCTAATTGGCTGCTTTCCGTTGTATCAACCAATGAATTTTTGAGGAGGTTATGAAAGTACTGGGCTGGCACTTACCGAACGACTTTTACCGTTTTTTCAACATCGATGGTTGGTTGATCTGGTGGCTGGTCTGCAACTGGCACAAACACGGTGCTCAGACTCCCAGTGTCTTCTGGCTGCAACTGTACTTGAAGGTCTAGGTGTTCAGAGCAAGTCGGTTAGTCACTTGATGGTATATCTTCGTCCGCCTCCAAGGCGCTTTCCTTCGTCTGAAAAGTAATTAAATTAATTAATTAAAATTAATTAAAACTGTTGTTAGTACCATAAACACGCAGCATAACATAAGTGAAATAATTAATGACCAACCTTTGATTTGATGAATCTCGCGATCTGTGCTGTGGTACCTGATGCGACTGCAGCAGCCTTGTCTCTCGACGTACCGTCCAAATCATGAAGATCCTGTTCAGCATCCTCAATTTCGGGATCGTCCGCGTGCTCATCAATTCCATTGTCACCATCATTAGAAAAATCAACATTATGTTCGACATCAGGTATGTTATCCACCTAAAATTGTTATTTCATTGAGTAAATATCCAGCAATGTATGACCTAGCATACTGGGGCACGTAAAGACTAGCCTTCTATAGCTCACTCGGATATAATTCTGAGAAGCGCGCAAAGGGGATATATATCATCGGAGTGTGCAGCGGTGGGGAATAATAGTATAATCCCCAGTGTGCTAGGGAGCTTAGACGACAGACTATATGCACATATTAAATGAACTATTTACTTACTTCTTCATTGATGTCCACGACCTGGCCGTCATCGCCTCGAAGCAGTTTCATATTGTCGTGGAATCCCAGAATGTACTCCACGCCTTCTTCTGCAGCGGGCTGCACTCGCGTCCAGATCATGCACTGTTCCGGGATTTCCGAAACTTCGTTCATAAAATTTTTCCTTCTGTAAATAAAAATGAAACTTTCATTATTTCACATCTCGCCGTATGCTATGTGCTCATTTTAGATACATACAGGAACATCCATAAGAAAAATTTTGCGCCTTCCAAATTTTCGGTTGCTGATATATTGTGCAATCTCCAGGTTTCATCTGTCAAAAGGACACTCATTTGGACGACGCAAGTGCCGTGCTCCAGATATTGCCACGCAGCTTTCAGTTCACTCATCCTCCAATGATGCACGGTATCATCAATTTTCGGTTTGTTGCAATTCATTACTGCTATCAAGTCGTCGAAAGTGAAGTTGGCTTGGGCCAGACGATCATAGCGATCCCTCCACTCGTTGTCCTCATCCCTGAAATGCAATTTACATGTACTTTACGCGGTCTTGATTGATTAAGGAGGCCAGATGGGGTTAAGTTTTTTATTAAAAAAGTGACTATTAGCAACTGAAGGAAATTTATTTAAGTGTCTATAGGCTTGTTTTATAATAGTTGTCCTAAAAAACTTCCATTTTTAGTATGTACTTGTATAGACCAAATGTTCATTGGTATACCTGGATTACTTTATATTTCCTGAATACCATTTTTGCTTTGCCGTAGACTTTAAAATCATCAGTTTGGTCTAGATCAATTCCATTGAATGGATCACTCCTTTTTCATGTTCTTAGAGAATGAATGGATAGATTTTTGAACAAAAATTCCTTTTCTACTTTAAAATTAAATGAAATTAAAAGAAAATAAATTTTAATGAATTTTTTTATTTTTCTGAATAAAATCAAATTTTGAAGTAGGAAATAAGGAATTTTTTTCAAAAAAATTAATCCATTAATTCTGTGAGAACAAAAAAAAAGTATAATGCATCCGATAGTTGGTCTAGACCAAATAGATGATTTTAAAATTGCGGCAAAGCAAAATTGGTATGGAGGGTTCATCGAAGGAGACCTGGTATGCAAATGAACATTTGGCCTGTACGCGTACTTAAATAAAATGTTTTTGAGGACAGCTATTTAATATATAGTATTGTAATAAAAGCCAGATGCCGTCGACACTTTCTTTTTCTCAGTATATGCCCCATCAGTTGAGTTGTTAACATTGATAACCTCAGTGGAGGTTATTATGGAAGTTAATTCTTGCTTACCTCTTTTGATAAACTGTGTTTGTTATCAAGATGAAGGGAGAGAACATGTAGTCTCTCAACTTATCCAATGAGGCACCCTGCAGCGACGAGACATAATTGGCAAAGCTGTGCAAGCGCGGAGCTTCACAGCGTAATGGAAGCTTTTTATGAGGGTCATCACTGAAACTGAAGTCTTCGCTGTATTGACGAGTGTAAGCCTCTGACAGAAAATCCAGAACACGACGAGGAACACGGCTCCCGTGGGGCACAGTGAGCTTCCCCATTAACCCATATTTTAGGGCATCCACCATGCGCCCTGACAGGACGGGATGGCCGACGAGGGAGCGGGGCTTCCACGTGATCACTGACTTTCGGACCATTTGACCAAAATTGACGTACGGATGTCGCGACGGGAATAGACGCTTCTTGGGCGCTCCTTCGCCTTCCTTGTCGTCGTCCTGGCGTTGGCGTTTTCCTGGATACATTCTTTCGCTTATTTGAACCGGATTCTTTGCTGTAAACAAACGTGATCAATTGGTTATGTTACTCAATCAATGAAGTTATTATTGTATATATTTAGCCAAGTTACGTGTCTTGCAAAGTCACATAGTGAACTAATAAAATTCATCACGCAAAAAAGTTTTACTGGAGAAAATGCGTGCAGCTGCAACCCCAGAATTAAGTAAAACTTTTTTATAGCACGCCGTGCGGAAAACGCCCGTTTACCGCACGCTAACCTCAATTTGCTTGCCATAAACTGGCGTTTTCGCACGTTGTACTATAAAATATCGTACGATACAAGTGCGATAAGTGATTTTCGGACTCGTGTGATTATCACCCTCGCTTCGCTCGGGCGCTAAACTCACACGAGTCCAAAAATCATGTTTATCGCACTTGTATCGTAATATACTATTGCGTGTATAATTGAACAGCAACTTGAATAGCAATACCTGAATTCCTGATAAGTATCTGGAAGTGGTTCCTAGGCAATTTAAAAAAGCAAAGCATTGCCATATTTTTGATGTCAATAAAAACTTGAAGAGAACAAAACAGTCAGATGATGAGTGATGCCAGCGGCAATTCTCCAACGTTGATAATACTAAAAGAAAATTTGCTTCAAGAAACTTATAAAAAGTATTCTTGCAGCAAAGCTGTGAAGATTCCAACCTAGAAAATACTAAGAATAATACTAAGAGCAATAGCTTCAGGCTCGTGCAACTGGTAATGTAAATATACCTTTTATATATTATTACATTTTAGCAATTCTCCAACGTTGATGATACAAGAAAATTTGCTTCAAGAAACTTAAGTATTCTTGCAGCAAAGCTGTGAAGATTCCAACCTAGACCATATAATACTGGACCGCGCGTCGCACCATTATGCCTCTGTGTTGCCGAGTTGTAAGACAAGGACAGATTCGATTGACCCCTACCATCAGAGTTGTTGATGCATGAACATACTAAAAGAAAATTTGCTTCTGTTAATCACAAGAAAATACATTATTTGTATATCTATATATGCGTATATATACAGATATACAAAGAATACATTATAGATTAAGACCATTCCCTCTATCGCTAACTTCTCTCTCGCCTTCTCCCTCCGACTCCACTACTTCTCGCGACTTCGCCGCTTTTGACGGACGGCCGCGCGCGCGTTTCGGCTTCGCGGGAACCTCAGGCCTCAATCGGCTCTGTCCAGGATCGGCCACGTTCGCGCCCGAGTCCCAGTCATACCAGGGAATCTCGGCATTATGCGGCTCCAACTCTTTAAACAGAGCCCGCAATAACCTGTCACGCAGAATTTCAGGTTCACCTTCTGCGCTTAGCGCTCGCGCTCGCAGGTCCGCTCTTAACTGCTCCGCATCGCATGCGACCACTTGTCGCTTCAGGGCTCGCCGCTCTCTCGACTCTAATAATCGCGCCATTATTCGGTCGTGATCCGCCATTATAATTTATTAAAGCAAACGTTTAAAAACGCGCGCAAAAATAAAAATACAGATTTACGCTGGACCCGTCTTCTATCGAAATGCGCAATTAATTTTTCCTTCGCTCTACTCCCTAACTCTCCTTTCCCTCTCGCTCGCCACTATCACTTTTATTCTTTAATTCAAAAATTCTTTTAATAATTAAAAAAAAATTAAAATTTCTTCTTAAAAGAATTCTCGAAATTATGACCCCCGGAATTACTATTTCTCCTCAAACGCTTGGTAGATGTACGTCAGTACGCAATGCGATTGGACCGACCCCCCTCCTTATCGCCCGACTTGGGCACGTCGCGTACCCAACGTTGGTGTTTTGTTATACTCGGTATTTCTCGGTGGTAACAAGCGCCCAAATATTGGCGTTACCGCCGAACCAAATTTCTTTCCGTGTAGCCGCGCGGCCAATTCCGCGATTTCTTTTTCCGCGACTCGAATAATTTATTAAAATTTTATTTCCAAGAGCCCCACGTTGGGCGCCAATTTGTGACGTGGCCGCCTGGGGGAGTATAACTCCACGCCCTGGCTTCCCGTGGCCACGTACAAACCAATTCAAACTACTCAATATTTTTAAACTTTTATTCTTTCCGAACACACGCGACGTTAATCGCTTTCGAAAACTATAACGCGCGAACAATTCAACGCGGCAGGCTAACTCAGACGAGCCTCTTCTCCGGGAGCGGTTTCCCGGGAACAGAGTCCGGCTCGGAAACGACGCCGCCGGGAACGCGGCGCGACTCTCCTCCTCGTCCCTAATCCACCACTACGCTTCTCTCCTCTTCCCGTACTCTATACCACTAACACTTCTCTCCTCTTCCCGCACTCCACCACTAACCGATCGCGGAACTCTCTCACGATTTCCTCGGCGGTGACGGAGATGGCTCTCCTCGTCGTCCACCAAGGAACGCGCACGCGAACTCACACTCGTGCTCTCGACGAAGCGACGCGCGAAGGCAGAGATTCCTCTCCTAGCCAACGGCAGTCACACGCGCGCGCGATCTCACACACACACTCTCTCTCTCGCACTTTTTTTTTTTTTTTTTTTCTTCCTTGTTGAGGTATCGACTTCAAGTCACGTCCTCGGAATTCTAATACGAAACGGCCATATTGGCCATGTGTTTTAATCACTGATCTAATCTGTATTTATCAAATACATCACACGTGTGATCCGCAAAATATCCGCCCCGAAATGCACAGAAATCGATCCACTACCACGGAAGGATCTTATTTCCGATCGATCCCTAGACACTCGCGGCCGACACGTCGCGATTCACAATTTCGACAGCATGGCTCCACCGGAAGCGAGGGGGGTACACGGCGTGATGTAAAGGCCGTCTCTCTCCCGATTTCACCACACTACTTTTGAACCGAAAAGTTCTCCGGGCGGCCAAAAAACAGTCCCGGAGACGAAAACCGGGAAACTCCACGCGGGCCCGACCGCGACCGGAGAAGAGAGACAGATAGGGATAGGAAAGAAAAGGGAAACACGAGGGACAGGACAGATAGGTAGTGGTAAGGAAAACACGTCCGCTCGCAACCGAGTCCGCGAGCAGAATCCTCTCTCTCGCACTTCTCTAGCTCTAGCGACGCCTTACTGTTAGAATATAAGATACATTTATGCTATAGAGAGAGAGAGAGAGAAAATGTACGACAGCGCCATCACGCGTTCACGCGTCAAGATGTATGAGAGCGGGTCGAGTCGTCACTTGATCGTCGGCCGCCGCGAGATGCAGTCGGAGTGACTGCCGCGCACTAATATTAATAAAGAGTTTAGTTATTGATAAGTGCCGGTGAGTTTATTGTGTGCCACCAACCATTCCCACTCTCCTCCACCACCATTATTTAACACTTACCCACTTACGCCACTCACCCCTACACGAAGCGTCGCTCCTCGCACCCTAGCCTCTCGATGGCACCGCGGAGCTCCTGCTCGACGCGGTGGGAAGATGGCTGGACGCTCACGGGGAAGGCGGCGGAACTCACGCTCGACGCTGCCTCTCCTCGTTACCGGATCCTCTGCAGTGCTCGACCCTTGGCAGCTCTCCTCGGCCAAAGGGAACTCTGGAAGATGGTGATCGGCGGCGATGCTTTCCAGGACTCTCTCTTCTCCACGCTTCTCTCGCTCAATCACTCTCTCACTCGCAACCTCTCTGCGTACCGGTTGGAACGAGAGTACGAGACTCTCGCCGCTCGCGCGCTCGTCTCTTCCGATCGGCCGCGACTCTCGCGCCAGCGCGCGACCAATCAGCGCGCGCGACCAATCAGCGCGTGCCACCGTGGCACGAGAAACCGCGCCAAATTCGAATATCTCGTACGCGCGCGCACCTCCTCCGACACTCAATCTCATTATTGGGACTTGGCATGGGGGCGTGGCCAATATATATATCACACTAATATGGCGGCGTTATGCTTGCAGTTAGCATT
>JAWWEN010000006.1:0-28122 GCA_035582955.1 Sycophila texana
AATTAACAGCTTTTTTTTGGTTGGAAGTATTTAACAGCGCGATCGTTGATCCAACTAAATTTTTTTCTCGGTGTACAAATAAAAATTTTGAGTGCGTATGTAATTATTTTGTAGAATTTTATTTTACTTAATTATATACTTATTTTCTTATGTTTTTTAAATTGATGTTTAAAAAATATATATATATTTTTTTTACCCTTTTAGAGGATAGAAGGTACCCTATAAAAACTTCATAATTTTATAGATAACACTGATTTACGAAATTTGTAAATAAATGTTCAAAAATGAGAAGTTTCTAATTACCTAAATTTCAGTTTTAAAGCAGGCGATTAAGTTAAAGAAAAAAAAACCGATGCAAATTGTAAGTTAAATCTTAAACGCTTAGTAATCATATTAATTAACGTTTACATAAATCTACGATTAATTTAAAAAATATAATTCAAAAAATCTGTAGAGATTATTTCCTTTTTTTTATTTTATTTTACTTAAGCTTTTAAATTCGCAATATTATTACGATCACTATAAATCCACGAAGCAAGAATCTGCACTATTGGTGAACAGGTGCAGTGATTCCTTCACTCGCTGTTACACTACGTAAACAAAGGGTTTACGAAGGAATTTACAATCACTTAATAATACACGTCAAAAGCATTTAATTTTCATTTAAAAAACGACAAATATTGAAAAAAATTTTTAGTTTTTATTATTTTATGTAAGTAGTGAAATAGTCTTATTCAAACAAACAAAAATCATAGACGATTGTAAAAAAAATACTTGTTACGCAAAAATTATATTTTTATTATTTTTATGAACTTTCAATTAACAACGCGTTGTTTCAATCGCAATAAAAGTTTTCTAAATTAATATTATAATAATAAATAATAAATAAAATAACATCAACAACAATAACGTAACTCAAGGCAGTAAATAAACTGTTAAAAAAGAAAACTTTTTTTCACGAAAATAAATTTTTGAAAAAATTCTGGGGTGGACAGCGATCTGAGCTTGGGGGTTCGGTTCTTAGAATATTTCCGAGCATTTGCCTCAAGGAATTGGAGCAATGCGAGCTACGCCCCTCCTGCATATTTCAGTTCTTCGAAGCAACTGAACTTTGGGAAACTCGAAATAATTTTATCATTTTGATTTGCAATTTGTAAATTTGAAACATTTTTAACGATAAGTCGGTTTTCGTCAAAACCGTAGACTTATTTACACGAAATTATAATGGAAGCACTAACTGCTGCTTATACTTGGAGAATCGCGAATTCGAAGATAAGTCGCCAAAAGTACCGTGAAAAACATATCATTTTTGTATGGAAAGCATCGATTTTTTTAAATAATACCTTATAAAATGGAATGTAGTACACTAAATTTTTGTCTTTTGAATAAATAACTGTTAAACAAAAAGAAACAACAAAATAAATAAAAATATAGTGTTGTTGATATTGATTTTATGTTGAAATGTGTTTGTATATAGTACGATTTTCTTGTATATATATGTAGCAGACAGTATTTACAAAACTAAAATTCGTTCGCACAAACACTTCAGAACGTATAAAGAGCATTCAAATTAATTCAATAAAAAAAAGAAATCGCAGGTATCAATCTGTAATTCACTCAGTATTTATCACACAAAAAAAGTTTGTTTGCGTCTTTCCTCGTAGAATCTATTCGCGAAGCGCTTGTTGCGAACGAAGCATCAAAACATTTCGAGAATCTCACTGAAACGACTGTTTCATCTCGCTGAATCGACTGACACAACACTGAAACGCACAATTACCTCTCTTATAAAAAAAAAAGAAAAAAAGAGAGAAAAGAAAAAGCACCGCAAATATTCCAATACGCGCGCGACATTCAATTTTCGTCAACAAAGTCCGCGAACATAGTAAAGCGCATAACCGCCGCGTAGATCCGCGAATCTCAAAGTTCGTTCGCGCACGTAGCCGGAAAAAAAAAATTGAAAACGCGTCGAAGAAAAAAAAACAGACGCGACGTGAGACGGAGAGGGAGATTAACAAAAAAAAAAGGAAGAAGACGAGGAAAAAGTTGAGGACCCGCGGCGCCGACGTACGGGCAAGACTGACCTCTCGTGCGTGCCTGTAGTGCTTGAGCTTTTGAAGGCTCGCGTCGAGCTGCGCCTGCAGGACAACCATTCGCGCGGACGATCCCCGTCGAGGCTCTGGCACCGGGAGACGAAAAAATAAGCAGCAGACCACGCGCAACGCTGCTTCGCTTCTCCTTGACGTTCCGGACGATGAGACAAGCCGAGGTCCGTACCGCTCGGTCCTCTCCCTCGAATGGCTCGCTCGCGAATGAGCCGACTGCCCGCGAGTGGCAGGATGGGGGGCGGTGAGGCCGAAAAACATTGGCGGCCCGCGCGCGCCGGCCGGCGGATTTTTTCGAAAACGATTCCAACGCCACTGTGCGACGTTTTTCTACTGTTTTATTAGTTAGTCGAGTATGTTATACATGTATTATAGTATAGAGTATAGTTATTACTTATTACTGTACTACTAGTCACACACTCACACGCCAGGCTATAGACGAGTTCGAACAGGATAAGTGTACACATTGAGGACTATGTAACCTATACCTCGTTAAGGATAAAAAAAAAAAGTGTACACATTTAGCTGCCCTATCTTCGCAGATACAATAATTTGGAGACTAAAACAGAAAGAACTGAGGACGCGGCCTGGTGCTTTTCTTTCTTCACTTTCATGTTTAATAAATAAAGAGGTAAAAAACAAACTGTTGTACCTAAGGTTTGTCAACCACATACTTTTAGTTTTGTAGAATCTGCAGCTTAAATTTTGAAGAAACCAATTTTATTGTTTCATTTTGTTATTATTTTAAATAGTTCATTTTTACATGTTTATAGTTTTAAAAAATTCGAGATGGACTCCATGCTCGATTATATGGATTTGACTGTGTACATACGTGAAAGTGATAAGGATTATGAAAAGAAATCAAAGAGATGTCTGAAAAATTTTATGCCTGAGAACGGTCATGATTTGTTACATACAATTCAAAAAACCTGTATCGGTAAACACTACAGTGATTACAATGCATACTCATTGGAGAATAAAGAATTATGTATATTTGATCGCTTTATTGCAAGACACAAGAAGATGCAGTATACCAAAGTTTTTCAAGAATCAAAGCCAGAAATAAGAGATTTATATTTTCAAAAGTTTAAAAATATTAAAGGCAATGTTCTCAGTCATTACACAGAAGATATAAAATGTAAAGGACAAGTTCATCCTGCGCAAATTGAAGAAGGTTTCCAAACAATTTTATTCAAGGTTGTCAGTCAAGAACTTATTGGCAATAATCGAAACAAAAAGAAAATTATGAAAACTTTAAAAAATTTATTAAGAACAGCAAGTACTGAATCTCTTCCCTTACATTATTTATTAAAAAGACTAAATGTAAGTTGTTTTTCTTATTAATAATTACTTATCTTCATTTATGTGCAAACCTAATAATATAAATAATTATGTATAGCTATCATCGATAAAATGGTTAAATATTACTGATGACATGGAAGGAAAATTTATCATCTTAGCTAAATTCATTAAGTGGCTGTTTCATTATTTTATTAACGTAATACGTTCACAATTTTGTGTCTTAAGTATTAAAGAAGAAAAGGTATTTATTTTTATTAATGATTGGAATACACAGAGGAAACAAATAGTCAGAAAATTAGTTGAAAAAATGACTTTACAGTCAGTTAATGAGATAAATGATAGCAGTGTTATTTATACTGGAAATAACTTGGAAATAATTCCAAAACGAGATTCTGTAAGAATTATAACAAAAAATAAGTAAGTATTCAATTTTCATAAACGTTTATTGTAATAGTCATTTTAAAATTACATTTTTTTACATAATTTCAGTTATACAGAAGAAGAAAAAGACAAACTTAAAAAAGTCATGGGCGTTTTAAGATATTTGTATGAAGAACAATTTAAAATAAAAGATGATAACTTTTACATGTTAGAACCTGATACTTTCAAAAAATATAAGAATTGTACATCTATTTATGTAATTTCAGCTGATATTCATGATGCATTTGGTTCTGTGAAACAAGGTTTTCTAAATAGTTTTTACTTTATAACTACTGGAAAATTAAGTTGCCCACTAAAGTAAATATGCAATTTTGTAATAATAATTCTTTTTCCTAACAGACAAGCTATATGATATACTCCAACAGGCATTTAAATCTTTACCAGATGAGTTGGATCTTCTGATGTATTATGATTATGGTAACAAAAGATACCACTATCCAGCAACACAAGAAATTAAAATACGTGGTGGTTTCATTAAAATAAGTGAACGTACAGATGGTTCTGGTGCTCATAGAACTGAGCCTGTTACAAAATCTTATATACTTAAAATAATAAAAGATTTCATTTTTCACACTAAGGTAATATAATAATAATAGTAGGAACTGTTACAAATTGCGTTTCCCTTTAACAGTAATGACTCAATTGCATTTTCAGATTATTGATGGTAAACAAAAGTTCATTTTATGTAAAGGTCTAGCACAAGGATTAATGTTATCTTCCATATTGTGTGATATTTATTATGCTGACATGACAAAAAAACGTTTTTCTAGTTTTATGGTTTCTGGATTTCTTTTCAAATACGTTGATGATAGTCTTTATATTACTGATAATCGACAGGCTGCAGAAGGGTATGTCAATTATATATTTTTTAAATATTTGGTAATCTTTTGAGAAATATTTTAATTAGTATTTACCTTTTTTTTACTGAAGATGATATTTTTAGATTTTCTTTTACACACTAGAAATTATGTTGCAGGTACATGAAGATTATTCAGAAGGGAATACCAGAATACAATTGTTGGTATAACAAATCAAAGTTACAGAGTAACTTAGACATTTGTGATTTAAATATTAAGTATTTGGGCTGGCAAATTGATTCCAAATTATTAGAAGTACAACCACATTACATTCCAATTAGATGTAACACAAATTATAGGGATTTATCTAGCGTGTATGTGTACCTTAAATTTTATTAACTTAAGATGTTCTGAAAAAAGTTACTAATTTCAATTTACATTTCAGTACTTTGAAGACTAAAATAAACAATACAATTCCTTTAAAATTGAGTAAGATTATATTTTCCGATCAAATAAACAGTTATGAACGGATTTTTAAAAATATAGAAATGGTAGCACTGCAGCAAGCACGTCGCTGCTATTCATTAACAAAAGCTATTTGTGAAAATAATCCTATATTATCTATAAAAATGATAAGAAATGCAAATTTTAATATTATTCATAAAATTGAAAAATTTACAAATTGGAGTAAGTATAAATCTTAGATGAAAAAATTTAAGATTTTATTTATGATGCATTTTGAATTTTTCAGGTGAAAAAGAGATTAGTCATAATAGAAGAATACTGCAGCACATTATGTGGAAATCATTTTTTTCTGTTTTTAGCAAATACCATGATTTCAAAGATTTAAGTAAGAAATTGAAAAAGTTAACGAAAAAGTATAAATTTTGAGACAAGAAAATAATTGATCTGATGTACATTTCTTTTACCTAAATATTTTAAGTATTATTGTAAATTAGCTCTATAAATAAAAAGGTTAATTTTGAATTCCATCTGTTATTACAATCTCATTTAAATATTCCAACAATATCTGCATAATGTTATAATCAAAATATTATTGATGTAACTGTTGCCTTGGTAACAATCTGAATGAAATGTGGGGTTGGGCTCTACGTGGTGGAGCATTTGTACCTGTTATTTATTAATAGGAAGCAAGACTGAGGGATAAAAATATGACAGAAGATATTAACAAACAACTGTTACTACAATATTATGGATTTAATGAAGATTCCAAACCAACAAATAATTTATCAACATCAAAAGCTGTTGAAAGTTTTGAGAATGTAACAGATATTGAATACCTAAATACAGAACAAATACTTTCATCTGAAGAAAAAGGAAAAAATCAGGTTTGATTTGATATTGTGAAACATTTAAATATTATAACTGATATTTTATTACAAAGTAGATTAGAAATATTAATTTTTTTTTTTACATTAACAATTAGAATACTGAAGAAGAATTGGAGTTACTTACTGATGAAAATAATGATAGTAACTTACTAAAATCTCCTCATGTCCTCACCATTGAAGACTTAGTTGGAGAAAAAGCGGATGGTAATGAAATTAAAATATCAAGTTAATTTTGTATAATATAACGGACGAAATATTATTTTAGATGCTCAAGAATCATATTCAGAAACAGATATAATTGGTGACATTAAAGATGATAGAAATATTACAAATAAAGTTTTAACAAAATTAGAGGATACATTTTCAAAAGCAATAGCTAAAGAATCAGAAACTTCATCTTCAGCAAATATTAATTCTGCAGTAAATGAAAATTCAAAACTACCTTCTGGTCCAGTGAAAAAAGCAAAAAAATTGTGGCGCCAAAAAACAGTAATCTCGAAAGAAAATATTATTAATACTCCAAATTTACTTTCTAAATATAATGGAATAAGTCTGAATTTAAATAATGCTGGTATCTTCGATTTTCCAATTGATTTATTAGATAAACTTAAAAATCTGCAGGTAATATTTTTATAATTTAAAATATATTTTCTTTAAATCATGTTCAAATAAAATTAAGTACCCTTTTTTTAAATATTATTTTAGATGTTATATTTGGATTCTAATAGCTTATCAGAAATACCAGATATGCTTTTTATACAACTAAAAAATTTGAAATGGTTAGATGTAAGAAACAATCAGCTATTGACTATTCCTCCAAGTATAAAAGGTCATGCATCCTTAGAGACACTTCTATTGCAAGGGAATAGAATAGAGAGACTGCCTTTGGAAGTGGGTGTGTAAATATTTATTTATTTAACTAGAAAATTTACAATAGTATCCTATTGGGAGATCTTCTCTCCCTTACATAGGTGTATTACAATGTAAATATTCTTTAGAAAAATTTATTAAATTAAAGAAATTTTTAATGTAACTGAATCTTTGTTCATTCGATAGGTCTTATTCCTAACTTGAAAAATTTACAATTAGCTCACAATCCTCTTACATTCCCACCATCAGAAATTTTAGACTTGGATTCCAATAGAATTGTGAATTTTCTACGTGCTGAATGGAATAAGGAGCACCCTAATGAAGTTATTGAATTAAAGAAGGTAGATTATGGTAAGTTAAAATTACAAAAAAAAAATTTAGAAAGGAGATAACAGAAATAATTTTTTTTTTTTAGACAAAATAGAAAAAAAACCATCAACGATTATTTGTTATCAACCAGCTTCAAAAAAGAATTTTAAAAGTAACAAAAATATTCAGAGTATACCGAAAATATCAGTGAGAACCAGAAGTTGGAATTATAAACCGAGTAGCAGGTATATACATCCTAACAATTTATGGATGTTAAAAAAAATAGAAAATGTTGAAACTAATTCGAATAATTCTATTGTGATTTGTAACTTTTGTGCCGCATCTTTATATCGGAAGGGAGTTTTTATAGAAACAATTTCTGATACATGCTATAATAATTGCAAACAAAAAGTAACAAAAACTGTTAAAAAAATTAACTCGATGAATTCTAATCAAACAGAGATTCTTTCACCAAGATTGGTGTGTGAAACGAACTTTTTGCATTTGCTAGGACCTTCTCCAAGATCACTGTTTATAAGAAAAAATTTAGATTTTTTAACTAATCTTAACAAAAAAAATGTAAAATTATGTCAATTAAAACCAGTAGATTTTGATTGGAAATCATTGAAACGTGTAAGAATAAATCCAAATAAGTCTTGCACTAGAAATTCAAATATTAACAACAGAATTTTTGATGTAATAACTAATGATAGAGTCAAAATGAAAATTAAACCTATGCAGTTGAAAGATCCGCGCTTAATGATTAACTTCTTAAAAGCATTTTTAGGATTGAATCAAAACAATTTGTTTGTAAGAGCCAAGTAGAAGTAGATAGTAGATGTAGCTCTGTATAGCTGTTGAAAATGTTATAGTTTGTATTAACATATGTTATAAATATGTATAAACTTTGTTGCATGAGGACATTAAGAATAAAATTATAGTACTTCATTAAGCACAATGTTTAAAAATATCATTTATAAACCTTAAACATTTTATTAGTAAATTAAATAACAATTTACATTATTTATAGTTCAATTCTTATTATCCACAAACTTAAAACATTTTTTATTTTTTCTTCTTTTTTTGGCAATTATCTAGATGTCAAAGTGCTGGAGGCGATACAATTTATCAACAAAAAATACTGTGGATGCAAACAGCAAAAGAACTTTTAGAAAGCCAAGCAGCTGAACTACAAAAAACCATGTACATATATTTTTGTTTTTAAGTTATAAACCTTGAAGAAAACATATCGTTCAATTATTAACACTTCTAAATATTGCACAATAGCGACAAAAAGGTACTTGAAAAGTGGCGCTGGAATTACAAAAGTTCTGTTAAGAAATCCATACATTTGAAATGTCACTCCTTTGAAAGACGAAGATTACGTAAGTACAATTTAAAATTTTGATTTTACAAAAAGAGAATATTATAAATCGAAAAACATTTAATAACTGCAGCTCCGTTTGCATTACACGAGGAAATTTCTGAAAATAACGTAAGAATTATGTAGATTTTTCATATATTTTTTCTTTGAATATCTTTACGTCGATTTTGATGACGAATAAATTATTTTAGCAGGTTCAAGGAAAAGTGCGAAATTCCCAGATTAAATCACAATATATCAAGTAATAAATTTTCGTTTACTTCATCACAGTATTGAGGCACTGATTATAATATTGTTGTTATATTCCTTTTAGCTCTGACAATTTTAGAGAAAATTTCGACAAACTTTTAGAGTCGTTAAAAAAACTTGACGATGCAAGGACCTCGGGAAAAATGACTCCTCAGACTGAAAAGAAAAATTTACAGAGCGAAATTCAAAAGGTGAATAAGAGTTATTTTAGTTATTGATTAAATTCAATTAATAATACAACTACGACTGCAATTATTATTCATTTTCAGATAAATCAATTACAAAGACAACTTCAAAACTTAAAAATTTATAATGAATCATACGTGGGAGTGTAAACAAATTTGAATAATTTATGATCTTTATCAAACCGTAGCAAATTTTTAATGGTTTCTAAAAATTTTACAAGAAATGTATCAGTTGTGGGTAAATCTTGTTGAATAAAAACAATTTGAACAGTTATTTTCAGTCTTTTTACAATTTTTTATTCAAATAAATTTAAATACCAATTACTGATTTTACATGACAGTTGTTATTCAATACACTATAAAAGTGCAACCATGAATAAAATAGTATCGTACAACTTATTTCATTCTGATTAAAGTTCAGACATAAAAATAATTTAATAGTATTAATGCATTATTAAAATAAAAGAAGTCTTCAGAGTATCCTTTATCTAAAAAATAGTATAAAAGATATTTAAATAATCTGATGAAACGATTTGCATCTATAAAAAGAAGTAGTAATTAACAAATTGAATATGGCTTTTACATTTAGAACTTTGCGCTATTTCTTAGAATAGGTAATTAATCAAAACAAATATTGCCTCAATTTAGGCGGTTTGAAATGTAGGATAATGTTATGGAGTTATACTTATAATGGATTCAAGTTTACCATATAAAACTCGAGGCAGCTATTTGCTTTATGTTACATATTCGCTTTTTCCATATTTACGATCCTCAGATCTAATTTATTTTACAGATACGCTGCATGAGCAGATATTAATGTTAAAGTGCTTTCTAAAAAACATTGCAAAAATTATAAATAAACCTAACAATGTACATTCAAATGCTTGGAAATCGCACCTATAAAGAACACTTTGGAGCATTTATAATATTAAGATACTTCCTTGTATTATTAAAATTATAAGCTTCTAAAAAGGATGAAGCAGTAAATACAATCAGTAACTAAGATTTACTTAAAATTACTTCTTCTAAAATAGTAATGATGAAAATAGCATTCGTGTGCGTATTTTCTAAAATCGTTAAAACGCATTCTTTTCGGTTTAAATTTAAATGAAAACATTAGTTTCGATAAATTTCTCAATTATGATCGCGCAGTAATAAAAATTGCCATACTGACCTGTGGCACATTTTTTTTTTGTTAATGCTAATATCACTAATTTTTTTTTTTTTTTTTTTACTTTCAAAATGTTTTTTTTCATTAATGGAAAAAAAAGTAAAATCAAATTTTTATGTACATATGCTTGATAAAATCATTCACGTTTCAAGGAAGATAAAACTACAGACATGGATAAAATGAGCTGCGATTTTTCAGTTATTTTTGTATCTCTGTTTTAGGTATTAAATGACTGTTATGAAATTAATGCGATCAACGCATTTAGCAGTACAGTGATAAAAGTAAAATACAAAAAATCATAAATATTTTACGAACATTTTAAATAAAATGCGTTGTATTGCACTTAGTATTTTGTTTTGATGATTTTTTTTTGTGTTCTGTATTCTCGCAAATCCGTTTGATTCATATACTTTAATGTAATATATATGTACATTATATAGTTTTTATATATGAACATAAAAATTTACCAATAATCTCCCATCGGAAAATCGAATGTTTTTTCGATAAATAGATCAATTTTCATCACGTTATGTATACATTGTATAAATGACCATTAAAACTCATCCATCAGAGCGTTATAAAAAAGCTAAGTGAATTTTTCTTTCACTTTCTTAGTGAATAATACAAATACATTCTCCGACCAAAAAAATTGACTCAGATGAAAATACAATGAGAACTTTTTTTACCCATTTAATTAGTCGTCGTTTGAGCTTGTCCTAACACATAAACTTTGTTTACGAGAATAACCGACGTGCTTGCCCGCTGTTAGAAACTTCTGCACATAGTAACCGTTGTTGAATCCTCTAGTGGCGGTATTAAATCTACAAAACCTAATCTTACATAGAATTCTCTTGTATCTTTATCAGTTACTGGCATTGTTGTGTGAACTCCAAAAGAACCTGAAAACGAATTATAGTTAAAATTATCAAAGTTCGGTTTCTTTACCGAAGAAAATTGAAAAAAAGCAAAAAATTGAAAGTCGTACCATTTGCTCTAAGAGCTGCTAAAATACAAGTAATAAGTCGTTTAGGGACTGACTGGTCTGTTACTACTGGTAGCAGTGAACACGTCAACTTTGATGGATGTTGCCGACTTAATTGTTCTGGCACATCAGGTACAAAGGTATGAAAATATTGTATTGCCTCCTAAGAAATAATGACGAAGATGAATGAATTATTTCTAATTGATAAAGCAAAAATTGATTTTTAAAATACCTGTTCAATTTGTGGAATATCGCTATTTAAACTCTGCAGTGGATACTTCAATTGCATCTCTGGTATCCACGAGACTGCGAGCTTTTGATTGTACGTCTTGACATTTAAGGCAGTAAGAGCATATCCAACGATACCAGTCTCATCTTCCACAACCATACATAGTTCTGGACTTATAGTCAAATAACCACCAATCAGCCTGCATAACATTTCATTAGAAAACATTTTAATACTTATTTTTATAAATTTTCTATTTTTTTAAAAGAAGTTCATTAAATATGACTTACCTATCCGAAAGTGCAGAAGATGCATTACAGTTATTAATTTGATTACAAACTGCATAAACAGCTTCTTCATCAGTAGCTAAGTATGGCCGTATTGTGTAAATTTTACTACTAGGCACTTCAGGTGCTTTATATACAAACAAGTCGTTTCCACTGTCCACAGGAATCAACCGCTGCAAAAGATGAAATATTTTAATAATAATAAACTGCACATAAAAAATTTTTGATTGCATACTAGAAATTATTTAATGATATCGTATACTTATTACTAAATCACATTATTCTATCATTCAATCATACCTGTAAATCAGCAGTAAGGCCACCCCGGAAAACCCATGGTTCTTGATCGCCACTCATAAAAGTCTCTTTCCAGCCATTCGAAAACCCTATCCCAATAAAATTCAATATAAAGAAAGATACAAACATAATTATTTCAATATTTTTTGTTGTGTTTCTGACTACTATTATAATAGTTTTCATAATGCATTATACTTTACTGAAATACCGTAAACATGCAGATTGTTGATAAGTGAATACGTGTTTACTCTTTCTTTCATGCTTTTCTTTTATAAGTATCAATATAAGAAAGACAATCCATTTTTCACTTTTCAACTCCTTCCTAAGATTGCACTACTAATATCATAAAAAGCATATCAATTTGCTTTTATTGTAAATCCATCTCACATTCTCTAAAAATTTTTAGCACACTGTTGAAAATATTTTATGCTGTTGCTCTTTACTTTTAATTTTGAATGAATTATTTTGTTTTAAATGTGTTGATTGAAAGAATTTATTTTAGTGAAGAAAATGTGTTAATTGAAATTTAAATGTGTTTGCAGTTCATAAAAAGTAGAGTTTTTTTTTCAACAGCGTATTTCCACAATACAATAGCAGTGCATTCGAAGGTAGCAATTCATAAATTCTTGAACGACTAGGAATAAGAAAACAGGAGAGGTAATAAAAGTAAGGATGACTTTTGCCAAAATGCGCCTGAAACAAAACACGTATTACCCCTGAAAAGAACGTACTCGTCTGAAACTAAGCAAAATAAATTAGTGCGGGACTTCTTTTGGGGTAACTAATCGTTCAAGGTTTACGTGCGAATACCTAAAAGCTCAGTATATATTCTCTCGAAAAATCATGTCGTTCTTCATTGAGCAACTGCCGTGAACAATCAAATTGTCAAATATAAGAGGAGAATCAAGAATTTACAAAAATGCTCTCTTATATGCTAATTTTCCTCTCCTACAGAAGTATTGTTTTTCTTTTGGTCTCATTGTTAAGAATTTAAAAACTGCTTTCTCCTTGCAATGATTTTAAAATTTTTTAAATTTCTTAAATATTTCAACGCTTTACAAAAATACTTTATCTCAAAAATCCTTTTAGTTTACTTATTCTTATAGTACTGTACACTATGTAATCCAAGCTTTTAACTAATAAATGCTCAAAAAGTCAAATAAAAATTTTGCAAAGGTTAAAATTAAAAACTTGGATGAATATGTTCCCTTCTTTTACTGAAAGACTGATGAATCGCATACATGTATAGCTGCCCTGGGTAAAAGTTGTCATCGTTGCAGGAAATCTGCCAAACGCTATCAACAAGAAAAAAAACAGACATCTGTGGTTAGTAAAGTGCTAAAGTTCCTTCATATTTATATGTTTCATCCGTAGGAAAGCATTCGTTGGATGCCAGAATAACTGCGAACTTACAAGTGACAGAGTAAATGCCACAAAAAGAAGTCGAACACGTTCCTACCAAGATTCAGCTGAAAGGAAAGTCAATTAAAAGTAACAACTGGTTTATGAAGTACACGCAGATTCATTGCATTGTTTATACCCACAGGAATGCTGTCAATCAATACTCTCTTCTTCTATACTGTAAGCTATTATTTCAAAAGCTTCAATATTGCCTTTCGAATAAGGCATTTCGTTTAATTTATTTATTACATTCATGAGTAATAAATAAATTTATTTTATATTAATAAAAAGAAAATCTTATTTATCAAACTTGATCACCACAAATGCAAATTCCATTGCTCATTGTATATATTTATACACAACCGTTTATAAAAGAATTTAAACAAATAGAACTGCACTTAGGGAGATAATATACAAAAAAAGATGTTCTTTTTATTAACATAGTAATAAAAGCAAATTTTATTTTTATTTATGATACTAGAATCATACTTATTTGAAACAATATTCAGCTACTATTTCAGTGTCATGTTTACAAAAGAGTTCAGGACAAGTAGGATTCCTTTTTTTGCTTAGGAGTAATAATAGCTTGAAATTCATTTTGGAAAAAATAAAATAAATGTCTAATAAATATCCATTCGTTTTTAAAAATTTGTTTTGTTTTCTTCATTAATAAATTAAAATTAATAAAAAGCCAACTCCAAAATATCAAGATTTATGTTAATATGTATATAATTAATTACTTTAACATGCCCTTATATTGAATTTATTAGAATTGACTTTTCATAACGGATTTAAAGGAATACTTAATTTATAACAAAAGTTTTATTTAAGAAGACATACTTTTTTAAAAGTAAGATAAATAATATTTATTATTTTATTACTAATTAATAATTAGAAAATAATAAATAATTGTATTCAAAATCAAATTATTATTAAAATTGTTGATTTTGATAAATTTATAATTTTTTTCTTTATTCTAATAATTTAAGAATTATATTTGTTTATGTATATATTTAAAAATATTAATGTTTTGTTCTGTATTCAATAAATCATGAAGAAAAGAATAATTTTCTTCTTGAGCTTTTAAAAAGTGTTAAGTATATCTTAAATAAACCATTTGCAAAATAAAATAGCTGTTAAAATCAATAAACTTGTAAGAAAAAATCCATTAATTTATTCGCGCTATAGAATAAGTAAATGAGATGAAAAAATAATTGTTTAAAACCATTCACAAATTCTTACAAGTCAGTTGAGTTATGCTAGCAAAATAAAATTTTTTAAACTTACCAATACACCATATTGCTTTTTTCTGAAATATAAGTGTAAATTATAAATTATAAAAACTTTTATTTTTTTTAACAGCACACACGTGGTAGAAAGAAATGCAACCTTTGTGAATTTCATCTTTTTAATATGCTTGTTCTTTATTATTTATTTACTTCTTTGCATAAATAGAAAAATTTTAATTTCATTTCAATTTTAAAGAAAAATAAATATAAAAAGAATTGAGATCATGTGTATGTTTTTTTAATAAAGAAAAAGCATAAAACGGCCTTTATTAAGTACTATACCAGCAGTGTTCGAATTGACTTCCTTTAAGATTTGTTATAAAGAAGTGATAGAAGTGTAGAATTCTAAATTGAAAACTTTAATTATTAAATTAATGTGAAATAAAATGTGTTATAATCTTGAAAAACCAATATATAGTTGAGAATTTAGTAATACAAGGAATGTTTTAGTTAGATGTTATAAATTCTTATAATTACAAGTTCAAATTTAAATAAATTTTTTATGACTAACTTTTAAAGGTTTTAAATTTACAATTCTAAAAGTCAATCTCGTTATAAAAAATGTTATCCCTTCAATATTTCAGAATTACCTATAGTTTCAATTCAAGGTTATTTATCAAAAAGTTTAATTGTTAAATTGGAAATAGTTTTAGTAGATTAAACAAATTTTAAAAAGTAAGTGCCTATCTTTTTCTTAGTACAATTGTACGAACAAAACATTTTTTATAAAGAGTTTTTAAACAAAATGAGAAAGAAGAATGGAGTAGGCACTAAAATTAAATGCGATTGCGTGAAAAACTTACCTAGCCATTTTACATAACTATTTAATAACGATACAACTCCCCGCATATCCCACACGTAGGAATAAAGATCGTACAATAATTCTCTGTTATTACAATAAGTCAATCGTTGAAGTAAACGATTAACAGCGTTACACATATCGTTCATTTTAGCCGCTCGAGCGTGCCATTCTTCTACCTACGTAAATAAAATAATTAAAAAATTAAGTATTTTTATATTTTTTATATACACAAACAAATTTTTCTCAACATAATGAGAAGTAATTAATTGGATTTAAATAAATTTTCTTTTACGTACGTCAGCTTTGGAGCTCAATTCTTCATCTTTCGATTTGTGAATGACAATGTGAGCGTTGCTTTTCAGCCAGTTAAACTCGTGCAACAGCTGAATGCCTTGACCGCCATGCTCGAACGGCAAGTAAAAAAGATCACAAAGCAACGAGAGATCCTCCGGTGTCAATTGCTTATCGACGTCCCTCATACTTAGAGATTCATCGTCTGCTTCGTCAACGTGTTCACGTTCGTTATGATTTTCTGGATGTTCACCAATGTGTTCAATTATCATTTGAGTGCCATTGACACTGGTTGTTTGACTTTCTATTTCCACCTGCATACTGCCAGATGCACCGCTGCAAGTCTAATTGAAGGAATTAAATTTTTTCATTCTATTAAGAAACTTAAATACTTGAAATAATTTCAATTATTTTAAGAATAGTATTTTTTTTGTATAAAAATTAGATGAATTTAAAAAACTATATTTACAGAAGTATTTTCTATCATAGTCTCATCTTCCTGTGCAGGTGTTTTGGGTTGATGGGCAGGCGAGTTTGTCGGTGTGGTATTGCAGTCCATGGGTTCAGTGGAGGGTACAATTGCACTTGGAGATATGATTGCAGCTGCGACGCTCGGTATCACTGGCATTACCAAAGGTTCGCTTACGACCTTCGTTTCTGATACCAGTGAATTCATAACGGGTCCTGCGGATGGCTGCGGGAAGCCTTCGGTGCCCATTACCGTCGAACAGACCTCCGCTAGAGCTTGTAGATGATTGGAATTCGTCACCACAGCTGGAGCCGGTAATGAGGTTGCTGCTGTTGCAGTCGAAGTCGTTGTTGTCGTTGTAGAACTAAGGCTCATACACGTATTCACCGAGGGAATTATGGGAATTGGTATCGTTGGAGCAACAGTGGGCTGTGGTTTGGCTATCACGCCAAAAGCTGCGCGCTTCTTATTGAATTCCGGTAGCCATTCGTTAATCGCGATTTTTAAAGCTCGTCGGGGGTGATACATGTTTGGAGACAGAGTTGAAGGGACATCTTCACCAATTACCCCGTCCTCTGTTTCTGTTTCTAATTTTATATCTGCTGATACTGTATCGTCTGTAATTAAAAAAAATGTTACAATCACTCGTGGCGTCTTATCGATAAGTATAAAATATATTTCAATTAAATAATAAATTTATAACCACATGATTAATTAATTTTTTATTTGAAATAATTTTACTCACTTAGACTAAGATCGCGTTTACCATCAACATTACACCTACTCCACTGTGCTAGAGTGTGAATTGCTATAAAATTTGCACCATATTCGCAATTTGGATTTGTCAAAACTCCTCGAAGTTTTGGTATAAGATCTGGAGACCGACCTGAGTATGGACCAAGAAAAACTCGTTTTTGGTCATAGTCATTTGCGTGTAAGTTATCCCAGATAACTGGAGGCCTTCTAAGAACTTCTGTAATTTCTTCTATAGATTCAACTGTAAGTAATCGGGAAATTACTTTTGGTCCAGTCCACATGATATCTATTTCTTGGGCTAATTTACTTCCTAGAGTATTTAAATACTCTGAACTTGAAACATTTGGCATTGCTCTAGTTGCACAGTACTGTGTAGGGCACAGAAGGAAACGTGGTTGACCAAGATGTTGAAAAATGTCGTTTGTTACAGAAACCTACAAAAGCAAAAAATTATTGTAACGGAATGAAAAAAAAAAGATAATAAATGTTAGTGCCTTCAATTTAAAGTATAAACTAAATGCAAGTTTACATACCTGAGCATGTGCAAATGACTGAAAAACTTCTTTGTCGGCTTCACTCATTTCAGGTTCGATATCATCAAACAGTAGCGCAAATGCTTGACAACCAAATTGACTAACTTGTTCCAATTTCCTTTTCAAAGCAGTTACTTCTTTGACACTGGAATAAGTTATATCTAAGCCGGGGGACAAAGCATAGTAAAAAGTGATTCCGCAATCTCTAGCTGCGGCTATTAAGCCCGTTAAATGTTCTGCCTCCTCTACAGTATACAAATCTCTCCAATAAGCTCTGTGTTTGTAGTCATCTTTTGGTGCGTATAAATAGGAATCCATTCCCCATTTCTTCAATCTGCAATTGCATTTCATGCATAAAAAACAGGCTCTCAATTAAATAAAAAAAAAAATTTCAACTCACTTTCTAAATAAATCTTTTCTCTGTTCAGTGGTCCACGGACGACCATAAAATCCTGAAAGTAAAAAATAAATAAATTATAAGTAAATCATCAATTTGGAAGCCAAAAAGAGCACTTCAGTTTCCCCTCTGGTATCGAGAACAAAAACACAGGTAAGACCATCAAATTTTTTTTTAAAACAACTCCAAAAACGTAACGAACGAGTGCAACGCAAAGCAGTGCTCACCTTCGACAACGCCGCAAATGAAATTTCCATTTTTCGTATTCAAATTGGCGGATCCGTTCGTCTCCGCCATTGCGGATTCAGCTACTCAGCGCTGCACGCAGCTCGTCGCTTATCCCAGGTGCCGAGGACTCCAAAGGCTCTGGCGCAATCCAAGCCGTTGCAACGTTTACCAGGCGAGAAGCAGCGTCAAGGATAAAACACGTCGACGCCAGCAGAAGGGGAAGAAAAGTCGTTTACCTCATTTACGCTCAAAGCGTTTTGTTTTTCCTCTCTCTCTCTTTCTCTCTCTTTATATCGCCCTCTCTGCCTCTTCCCCGTAAGGCGAGCACGGCGTTCGCAGGTCCGTGCGTGATGCGCGCACCAATTGGGCCGTCTTTTTAGAAAACGCAGGGGAAAAAGCGTCCGCTGCTCCTCCCGTTGCGTAACATCAAATGCGTGCGTATATTCTTTTTTTTTTTGCTGAAAATAGTATTAGCTGGTGAAATAATAGCTCCGTGCCCGAGCCAAGCGTAATGCGTGCTTTCTTCCTCGTCTCCGTCGCAGGACTACGAAAAGAGGATACTTAGATAAGGGGCCGCCTGGACAGCCTGGCGACTGCCTGTATAGTGCCCAGTACAGTGCCGTCATATATTCGTGTTATTGCATCTGGTGGCGCCGCTGTCGAGGCTCTGGAGTCGAACGCTACTTTACCGATTTGCATATAACGGACATTTAAATGTGTATTGTCAGTTCTGTTGTATGCATACCCACATACGTATGTATGCCTTTGTGAGTCATTCCGTCCTCTCTTTTGTAAAAAATGCAATGTCTCTAATTTAACAGTGAGTAACTTATAAATACAAATAAATGATTTTCAGTAAATACTATCTCTGTAATCTGTAATATTAAATTATATACACAAAATGTATTTTATAGAGTCCCATAGTGTTTATATATTCCTCTTTAACTTTGGAAAATATATTTAATTGAAATTTATCGTCATATTCTCTTAACTTTTAATATCAAATTTCAAAGATAGTAAAAACGGAGAAGTAACAAACATTTATATGTATATTCGAATGAGAATTTACGAGTTTGATTTTAAATCACTTTGAGAAATTTAGGATTTATATATAGTGTTAAAAATTATAACTTTATATACCGCATTTGTGTGCCCGCAATCAACTATAATGGCAAGAAACATTCGAATTTTTTTAAAATGTCAATCCTTTTTTTATTTAACAATTTAAAATGGAATTACGTTAGTTTATTAATTAATGCATTATAGTTTATTGTATTAATGTATAATATAAACATAAAATAAAAATAGATTGCGTTTTGTGCAATTTGTTAACATTAATTTATTAATTAATTTTTAAAAATTTCGATACAATTCCTATTTCAAAATATTAATATATTTAATTTCATTATCTTTTTAGTGTTTATTTTTGTTTTTAATGTGTATATTTAACTGTTTCAACTCGTTTGATGATTGAAATGTAACAATAAAGAGCAACAAAAATGCCTCTCCGAATTCCGGTGACAAAATAAAAATCTTAAATTACAACTATAAAAAATGCAATATATTAGCTAAAGAAATAAAAAAAACTGCCACTTTTTATTTTCGGAGCAATATACATATATGTACATATATATTATATTTTACATTGCTACTGATATTTTATTGTAATTTCTGTATTTTATTCAAAAGGGCAGTAGTGCATTTTTATTTTTAAATAAATAAATAATTAAACAAATAATGAAATAAATCAATATTATTTTACACTATGACATAGTAGCGTACATTCGGTATACTATAGCGCGATTCCAGACAAAGCCTAATCTTACTGTGATGTATATATAACTAAATTGCAGATTGCACATAACTGCTCAGTGCTCAGTGCCGAGGCCGCTGACGGAGTATAATATAAGCTCGCAGCAGCTTAGCAGTGCCGCACGATTTTTCGAGGGTAGCAGACACGGGCATTCGCTGATATTCTTTCTTTTAAGTATCATGTGATTGAAAAATATGTTCCGGAGCGTGCTGCTGTCGATCTGGTGGGGATAACCGCGAGGAATTTCGTTCGCTTAATTGGTTTTGCCATTCAACGATTTGGAGCGCAAAGTTGTTTTTCGATGGGAAACATTATCCGATCGGAGTGATCACTTGACCGCAGCACGCCGTTCATTAATGGTTGTGACGAAATTTCTGCACAATGTTCGGCCGTATTAACAGAGATTTGGCGCCTATCAAGGCGCACTACTTCTTGTACAATGCAGGTAGGTGCATTTTTTAACAGCCCTATTTTACTTAAATTCTCTAGCGTTGATCTATATTTTAGGTTATAAATTCACGTTCGCGGTTACTAGTGTAGATTTCATGTTGGTTGTAGGCTGTATAATAGGGGTATCGTATTTTTCATAATCGCGCTGAGTGTAGGCTGATAAAAACTAAGCAACAAAATACTTGAGAATCTCTATTGATAAGAAATTTATGTTTGCAAGTACCTAGGACTTTTGCGGATAAACAAAAATTTATGTAATATGTAAAATATAAATAATATTTATACATTGTCCTTGCTAATTTACTTATTAATGTTTATAATTCCATTAATTTATTTGTTAATGTTTATAATTCCATTAATTTATTTGTTAATGTTTATAAATATTTATAAGAACATATGTATTTAAGACAGAGCTATATGTATTTAAAGTTCTTTTTGATGTTTTTATTTTTATACTTTTCTTTATTTTGCGCTTTATGACGAAAAATATAAGAAAAGCGATGAATCTTTTTAATTTAGAAAATTTAGCTCGTCTTTTTAAACAAAATTCAAACTGCTAAGAAAAAAATATTATGCTTGTCGGCAGTTTATCTAAATATGATATTTCTCCCGCAATGCTGCTACATTTTTAATGAAATGTATCTTTGTTCCATAACTCTCGTTTCATTTTACGCAAAATCACTTAGTTTTTATGCCACTAACAAAAAACGCCTACTCGTCTCGAGCGCGTGTTTTGAAGCGTCTGCATCAAAGCCTACTTACGTAAATAACGAGGATGATTTTCACGACACTTTTAGTTTAGTTTATTTTTCAATTCGATTAAATAATAATAACAAAATTAAATAATGATAAAAGTTTGCGTACAATTATTACTAAAAGAAATTATTCATTCTAAATTTTAATGATAATACAGACAAGAAATGAAGTTAAAAAAAAATGAGCTAAAATAGTTTTAAATTACCCAATAGATAATAGATAATAGTTACGCTAATTAATAAATGAATTTCTATTGTAGCCTAGAACCACCGTTTTTATATATTTTTTTAAATTATTAATCTTTTATATTTAAAAAAAAAAACATTAAACGTAATATCAAATATAACGGGGCGATAATATCAAAGACTGCAATATTATGTTTAAATATTGAGATTTGTTTACTCACTCATATGTGCTGTTCATTGTGACATACTCAATCAAACTAAATTTAAAACTAAGCTATTTAAACGATATTTGATTTGACACTCGGGTCCGTTTACTTTTTGACACATTTTCCTTATCTACTTAGCTTATCTGCTGGAAATTATAAAATATACAAAAAAAATTTCCCTGTTAAAAGTGCCTGATTAAAACCGCATATGTATATGTATATGATGTAATAAACCGGCAATTAGAACCGATTAAACATTAATCGGTTTTATTCACATTTTGTTTTTAATCAATTGCCTTGAAATTTATTTTAAATAGACATATTTTCCAGGGATGTTTGTTATCGTATGAGTATTACACTTGCCCTTCGCAGAACGAATGTGCGGAAACAATAAAATTGACAGAAAAAATAGTTTGTCTTTTCAAGCAATTCTAGCAAAGTTTATATAATTTTTTACTCTGTGAAATAATTTACTTAAAACATAAATAAATATTTACTAGCTTGAAGTGAATGAAACAATATAAAATGTAAACAAAATATTGCGATCTAAAACTTTATCTGATTAAAATAGTTAATATATATACAATTTGTTGATACGCGCGTATATTAAACTCAAATGCCGAGAACTAAATACAGAATAATTAAAGTACAAACATAATTTACCATCGAAGATAAAAACGTGATATGGAATGGATTATTAATTGTGAAAAATGTATAAAGCATGTCATAAAATTGTAAATGGATTAGACACAAAACAGACGTACTTTAAATCAGTAAGATACTGGCCTGAGAAAGAGATTACGCGGGGAAATCCGTTTATTCGAAAACAAGCTGTTTGTTCTCACCTCCCCACAAAGTTTCGCGCTAAAATGCATATGTGCATCACATTGCACTGTTTTTTGTTGTGACGTATTCAATATTTGTTTAGAATGCACTGCGCTCCCTTATTACTAAATTTGAACTCTTTTTATTGATTTATTTTTCATTTTTCTATTTTCACTTTGTCCGTCTAATCTTTTAAATAAATAAATAAATTCCCATCAGTAATTGCAACGTGTACTTTCAGCTACGGGTCCAATTATGCAGTTCTTGCCGACGATAGCCAAGCAGATAGGATTTTCAGGAGTGCTCGTCGGCACGATTTACATGATACTGCCGATCTCAGGATTAATAGCCAAGCCTTTATTCGGCGCGCTCGCCGACAAATTTCGGCTGCACAAGGCGTTCTTCATAGCCTTCCAAGCGGTCTTAGCAATAGCATTTTTGACAATAAATTTTATACCCGAAGTCGAGCCCAGCGCTAAGTCCGTACTGGCCTGCAACGGACCAGCCTTTCTGGAGATATGCCCGAAAAATCCCTTCTCCAATGGGGACCTGGCGGATATAAAAACTGCCACCAAAGAGAACTCCAGTTGTCACTTGTCCTGCACCTTGACGTCGATTAGCGACGTTCACGAACTCTGCGATTCTTGGCACATCGACAAGTACTGTCAGTTAGCTAAGGAAATCGTGCAGCCTGAAAAGTTCAATAAATCATTCGAACCGTTAGAATTTGAGGCTCAGTTTAATGAATCGCACGTTTTAACTGTAAGTACAGTCTTTGTAATCTGTAAAGCGGGGCATACATCTTTTTTATTTAAAAAAAAAAAAAAAATTTCTAAAATGAGCTGTATTACAATTTGATAAAAATGTAGTTTGATAAAAATTTATCTTGTTATTGAAAAAAAAAGAAAAATAATATATAACAGAAGGTGAGTTTTTTTTTTAAATTGGTTTAATTGTACTTGAAATTTGTTTTGTTGCAAGAATATAAGAGTTTTTCTAACTGCAGTTGTGTCTTAATGAAAACCTCGAGACGTTTAATGCCAAGAAAAATTTTTAAGTGCGGCTTTGATCTTGACAACTCAATTTTTATTACGAATTTAAAAAAATTGAAATTACGTAATGTTTTAGTATTTATTTTTTTACAGTATTTTTAATACAACTCTTGTGTCTTTATATAAAGGGTTCAATAATTAAGAAAAAGTATGCCGTGTAATAAAGAAAATATATATACATTCAATGATACGAAATAGTTAGTACATGATTCACTAGAAAAAAAAAATTACTAATATACATTCTTTTTTGCAGGAGGGTAATTGCTTGGATATTCGAGTATTTAACGCATCTTTTTCTAATGGAGATGTGCATACGGCCGCATGTATGAAGTCCTTTCGAATTCCATGCAGAGCACGGTGCCCCAATGTTCCTTTCCTCCACAATTTAATAAGAAATATCAGCCGAACCGAAGATCCGCAATCGAAAAAATTGTCATCGTTGACTTTCCATTGGTTTCTATGGGCGTCAATTGCAAGTTGGGTGGGAATGGCTGTAGTAGTTAGCATAGGAGATGCAATATGTTTTGATTTATTAGGTGTGTAAAACATTTTCATACTAATACTTTAATATAACGAAATAATCTTATTTAGTCATTTTTTTCCACAGGAGACGAAAAGGGCAGAGATTATGGAAAGCAAAAAATGTGGGGTAGCATTGGAGTAGGAATAGCGGGAATCAGTGCGGGCTATCTAATTGATCTCATTAGCAAAGGAGACGAGACAAAAGACTACAGTTGCATGTTTTATATTATGCTGATCGCTATGATTTTAGATATTTTCGTTTCATCCAGGTTACGGAAGGTATGCAACAATATTTCGAGATTAGTACGATTTTTTAATAGGTGACAAATAATTCAGCGTTTAAATATTGTAATAATAATATTATCTATAACTTGATAATGAATTCTGTCAAATCTTCATATTTTTTTAGAAAAACTACTTTGTAATTTGAATTAGATGATTATAATAGTACGGTTAATAATAGAAATTATAAGTTACATTATTTACAATTCGTTCTTACGTTTGACGTCAATATTTACAGACGTAAGACGTAACCAATTTAAAACTAAAAATTATTTAACTTAAAATCTACATGTGAACGATCTAAGAGCATTTTAAAATTAAATTAAATCTTTAATTTACATTAGTACCTAAACATTAATGATTTTGACTTTTTTCATTTTTACAGAGTAGCCTAGACAATTCGAACGAGCCGTCTGTGCTGTGGGAGCTGTGGTCGATCGCAAGAGAAGGTAGAGTTTTAGTGTTCGCCTGGTGGTGCGTCGGAGCTGGAATGTGCACGGGAGTCGTGTGGAACTTTTTATTTTGGTACACTGAGGATATTTCTCCGGAACCGTCGCAAAAAGAGTGGCTGAAAACGTTGCAGGGATTGCTCACCGGCATACAGTGTTTTCTAGGAGAGATGCCGTTCAACTTTCTGTCCGGGAGCGTCTTAAGAAAAGTCGGGCACATAAACGTTATGAGTCTTGTACTTCTCGTTTATTCTATAAGGTAAAAAATATCTTTTAACGCGACGACGATAATCATGTAAAATTGTTTAATTTTCTCTTTTAGGTTTATGGCTTACAGTATGTTTTCCAATGCTTGGGTATTTTTAATAGTTGAACTTCTTCACGGTCCTTCCATGGGCTTGTCCTGGCCTACTATGGTTTCTTATGGAGATAAAGTAGCACCATCCGGTACCAAAGCCACGATCCAAGGACTTGTTGGGGCGGTATTTGAAGGCATAGGTGATTACTTTACGTAAATTAATTTGAAATATTTGGTAGAAATTTTTCAAATTTTTTTTTTTCAATAATTCAGTAGTCTACTGCGATGCTATTAATCATTGAATTCTAACTTTGTTGGAGCATCAAAAATTCTGTTATCTTATCTTTAGCCTGCAATATTTTAAAAATAACTAAATAAATGTTATATTATTTTCAGGTGTATCATTAGGGAGTTTTATTTGTGGTTGCCTCATGGACGAGTATAAGGGAGTGATTACATTCAGAATATTTTCCGTTGGCGCTCTTGTATGGTTGACCATTTTTTGGATACTGCAATTATTACTGAGACAAGCCAAAGCATATCCATTACAACAGGGTCATACTCGTGAGTAGACATTACTTCACCGAGGAATTTTACCAAAATTTAGTCAAAATGTGAATCTATTTTACTTTAGATTCTTATATGTTTTTATTTTTGTTTTATAAAGATTTAGTTTCTTGATTTTATCAATGAGTTTATTTTTTCGTTTAAATTCCCTTTATGTTGTGCATGCTGTCTTTTACAACACTGTATAGTTTATTAAATTTGAGAAAACTATCACTTTCAGATCTGGCGAGTTATGCTCCTCCCGATGACGATGCAATTCTCATGACTATGAGTCAAGAAATGCAGACCTACTGAAAATGAACAAGAATCATAAAGAACCAAAGTTGTTTTTTTGTATCAAAGTACATATTTTATGTACGGAGCGACTGAGGTTTCAAGATCGTACTTCACTCTTATTTTTTATTGTTTTATTGTACACAATCGTGCAATTGTCTTGTTACGAGAATCTCGTTATGAAACTCATTTTATTTTCTATTAGATTTTTTTTTTTAATTTAAATATAATGTTATCATTTGAAGCTTTGGGAGCAAATTTTTTACTTTCCACAGAGTCACTAAGTGAATTTCTACATGTATGATCGTTTGACACATAATCAGTCAATAACCAGTATTACGCAAATTGTGTAACAATTAAATACGCATAGATAGTTAATAATATACGTTTTTATACATTCTATTAATTGTCATTATACAAACATTTTTCTATTCTTCCCGTTCCTTCGTCTTATTTAAATGTACTGCTTAAAAATTTCTATCACAATAATTGCAAAATTTAATTGCCATGCGTTATTTGACATTATTATTATTTTAAACTGTCTAGTCTCATCCATACAATCTTATATATTACTGTGATTTAAAAATTATTTTTTTATTAAGAACATCATCGCTTTACATATTAGAAATAAAAAATTACGTAAAATTAGCTTTTATGGTATAAGAATAACTTATAGTAGTTTTTGAAAGAATTTTTGGATAAACATTATCAGAACAAAATAACAAAAATTATGCATATTATGTTTTTGTACCGCTTTAATTTACAACGAGATAAATATAATATTGTGCGTTTAAGTAATTTAAGTATGCGAAGAAAATATTTTAATAATTAAATTTTCACGAACTTTATCATCTGATAAAGTTTTAAGATAAATTCGTATCTGCACAATTAGAAAAACTTATTAACGATTTCCGCTGACCGGAATTGAATGGTATTGTTAATTGTTTTAACATACACAAGTACAATTATGTCGAAAAAATCTATATATATAATATGTAATATTATAATGCAAACTCAGTTTTCGTTTACAAAATAAAAATTTATTTAATAAATTAATTCGGATTCTATCAATTGCTAATATTAAGATAAAATAAACTATTCATAATTTTAAGTAGAAGAATTTTTTTATCAGTAACAAATCCATGATTACTTTTTAAGTAAATTATTCGAATAATTAATTAAGAGACAGTTCTCATTTAAGATGTAATTTTGATTGTTTTTTGTTTCCAATTCATATCTTCTTGAATAAACTAAAAATTTCGATAATTGGTACTTGATTATGATTCTTTTCACTTGTATAATTTACATATTTTACAAAAAAATGTAACTTTTCTTAGGAAGAAAAGCACATTTCGCAGCAAAACACTTAAAAGTACTTTAAAAGATAGTTTCGTGATAGATTTTAATCGTTGCTTGATTGTACAAAAAACTGTAAATTACATTGTTTGTTTGAAAAAGTTTATACTGTCAATTAAAAAAATAGTGACATTTTTTAATTACATTTTAATTGCATCAAAAACTTTTCCATCTATATACTATATAACGAATAAGTATAGACATATATATTCTAATTGGGAATTGGTGTCATTTTAGATTTTTTGACAATAAGTAAAGTATTATGTGGGAGTATAATCATTGAATGATTAAGTTATCATATTCTTTAATTAAGTAAAAAAAATTAGAAAAACTGAAAAAGTACGGTATCGTTTATGGAATTATCGCGAGACTTCGGAAGTTGACTTATCTGTTTTTAACGTTGTAATGATATATTAATTGTTTTGAACACCGTCATCTAAAATTTCGCACTTAATAAAATCATATAAAAGACCGAAGAATAAACGCTACTGTCATCAGTTCGATTTTGGAAGCTGACCAAGTCCATAGTCTTTGGTTGTAAGTTTCTTTTCTTCAATATATTTTACACACTAATCTATCGGAGATAATTATATTCTTTTATTTTCATTCTTAAATTAATAATTGAAAAAAGAAATTGTCATTTCAATTAAAACGTTTGATTTTTTTCTGTTATAAAAAAAAGCATTAAAGGAAATTTAATAAATTTTAACGAATTCCGAGCGTTTTCTACAAATTTTGTTCAATATAATTGTATAAAACTAATTCTAGATCAAAGTTTAACTTTTGCAAATGCTTATAGGATCAAAATAATTTGTCTGAGATCATTGTTTTTAGCCATCGACTTAAATTTTCATAATTAGAAAAAATATTATTAGCCATTACACACTCGTAATTGGGAAGAATAGTGAAAAATTCCATTATATCCGTCTGATAGAATATTGAAAAATAATCGACACGTATTTTTT
>JAWWEN010000006.1:40479-70202 GCA_035582955.1 Sycophila texana
GTATTTAAGAAATTATGATTACAGTGCAACTTTAATTTTGAAAGTTACATGACATTTTGGCATGACATCTCACCTGAAAAATCACCTGACAAATCACCTGACAAATCACCTGACTTTTTTCAATAGGGCAACCCAAAATTTAACCTTATTAAACTAAACTTCGTGTAAAATAAAAGGAATATGTTCTTGCATAACAGATAAAGTTACATCTGTAGGTATAAAGGAACTCTTTAGTTCCAAGGTCTTTTCACTCTGTTAAGAGTTGAGTAAAAGCGAAAATTTGACAAATTTTCTTCAAAAGGATGGAGTTTGAGCTCAAAAGTCACGAATATAGAATTAATTTGATAGTAACAACGACACCAATAACGATTAACAGTGTTGTGTTCTTAATTTTGTTAAAACAAAAAATCAATGTATTCCTGTGGTATTTTAATTTGAGGAATTATATCAAAATCACTGTAAACCATTGCCTAGCAACGGAAACTGTTAGGAAGTCTATGGTGTTTATGAAGTATTCTGGAGTTTATACTGTAGTCCATATCTGAAAGTTAGCGCGCGTCTTTTTTACAATGACAGACGCAAGTTTAGAAAATTACGATAAACCAATTCAACACATTGGTAAGTTAGATGATGAATTTAAAAAATAAATAGTGGTAAAAATTTATAATCATATACATTTTGTACAATTAGGTTTGGCCGATTGGCATGCGGATCAATCTGAATTACATCAGAGTGCCCATAATAAAGAAAGTGAATCTTTCAATTTACGATTCAATTCTAAATCACTAATATCAGAAACAGATATCAAAACTTCATGGAACTATCACATGAACAGCTGTAGGTTATCTGATAGGTCAGTAATTTATTATTTTTTTTCAATAATAAATTACAAAATAATAAACAAGTTTCGAAATAATTTTCAATCTTTAGGTAATTAACTTTTTGATTTGGTTAATACACGCGATTATTCAATGCATTATACATTTTTTGACAATTTCAACGATATAATTAATATAAAATATATTTCAGAGTTACAGAATTATCGCGTTGGTTTCGAATTTTTGAAATTCTATTGGAAAAACTAAAAAATGAAATACAACTGTTAATTGAAGAAAAATTAGATACGGAAAAGGAATTGGAGCTTCTAGATCATCCATTGCAAATAACCATAAAATGCATAGCCAAAAGAAACAATCGTACATCCACGGAAATTACATATGATGACGGAGATATAGAACTGAAAAAAGAACTCGATCTTATCGAAGAAATGAAAAAATTAATGATTAATCAGTGAGTATTAATGAAATAATTTATAATTGTAATTTTATTGTGCATTTCTTTTGTTGATAAAAATTCCATTTGTTTTGTGATTAACGTTATTTTTTCGTTAAGTCAGTGGGCGAGTAGTAGTATCTTTTCCAACCGGATTCTGAATTGCAACTTATTTTCCAAGAGTTGCAGATAAAAATAAAAATTATCTAGCATTTAAAAATTCACTTTTAAATTTTAATTTTAGTTAGTAATTTATCTTAATAATTAATAATCACTTTTTTCAGCATAAAAATAGCTTGGGATAAACTTAATCGTTTAGAAGACGTAAAGTCGAAAGTTTCTGATGAGATTCGTGATAAATCTGAAACTATTAAAATTGATTCGGATAATCTAAATTTAAGTCGTACTTTTCCTCATTTTACATACAAACCGTATGCTCTCAACATTCCTGAAGAGTAAGTATAACAATAATTCATCAAATTGCTACACTACTAAATATTAGTTCCTTATTATTTGATTTAGTTTTAGAATTTCACTGTGCCGCCTCACTTCTAAATTTTCCGCTCTCTTATTTAATTTAGTTTTAATTTTTCTATCGTTATTTTGTAAAGGGCCTTTAGCATGTCTAATTGTTTAAATAAATAAATAAATAAATTATTTCATAAAATATCTTACTCTCTTTCTTTCTCTCTGTCTCTGTCTTCACTTACAAGAGGATTTTCACAATTTATCGAACATTATGAATTATTTTACGTGAAGATTTTTTTCAGCACCCTATAAAAAAACACTTTCGATATCAACCAATACCCTTCCACTGGTTATAAAAAAAAAGGAGAACAGTATTAATTCTGAAAAATGCAAAAATAATGTCTTGGACAATTGTTTAAACTTCTTCCAAAAAACTTCTTTACATTTAAACAAACTTTAATTAGTTACTTTAATATAGTTATTTCTTATCTAATTAGATTAGTTTGTTTTAACTTCTTGAACAAAATGTTTCATTGATTGCAGTTCAGTGTCTTACGATAATTGGCAGGAACACAGTCGGCACTTAAAACAATTAGCAGAAAATGAATTGAGTGATACGTACACCCTGAGAGAAACTATGCGCATTGGGAAGGAAAAATCAAAAAATAGTATCGAATTTCAGCAAGAGACAACTAACTATGCTCTTCGAAGAAGAGCATTTGCATCTAAGAAGGCAAGGAACGAGCTTGAATGGCAAAAATTAAAGGTACGACTTTTTAAATAAATTAAAAAGAAGTTCGCAAGTATATACCCCTTAAAAATTGTCGATACGTTTAATGATAAAAGACTGAGTAAATGTACAAGAAAATAAATTTATATTATCTTTTAGATTACAAAAGAAATGGAATTTCTTCGAAAGCAGATCTGTGACTTAGATAATGCTTTCGGGGCAAAAGTTGATGATGTCAAATGCGTTGAAACGCGTTTAGAAAACAGAAGCTACCGCCCGGGATTTGAACTTTGTCAGGATGAGCCTGAGTTCGGATTAAATGATGAGCTAATGAAATTACAAAATACAAAGGATGATTTATCTAGAAAGATCAACGATGCCAAGTAAGAACATTTTTTCCTTTTTTAGAATACAGTTTTTTTGACTTGGCATGTCGTTTATCTTAGTAAAACGCCCTTTTGAGATGATAATCAAAGATTTCGGAATAAATTCTTCTATTTTGTTTTCCTACAAAAAAAAAAAAAACATAATACACTTGATTTTAATAATTTTTGTTAAATTCAAGTCCCTGACTTAAAAAAAGCACAGTGAATAAATATAAATTATCTTTTACTTTTCAGATCAACATACAATGATTTGGAAAGGTTATTGGACCGTGTAAACAACGATTTAGAAAATAAAAAACATGCTTTAACCACTGATGTCATGTGCTTGGACATGCGATCTACTCTAGTTTTTAGAGATGGAGGTGGAGTTAAAAATGAAACTGATAGAAATATTATTTTAACAAGTTTAACTAAAGAACTTCCTTTAGAGACTAAAAATGCTTATATCAAATAATAAGTAATACTACTATGTATTAATTGTTAGAGATTAAATACTAACTGTATTTTAGGTGGGAATTTTTTTGAGCTTAAGGACATTTATAAGGATCACTTGTAAAGGTCTATGCCCGTTTAATATAAGTAAATAAATAAATAAATAAAAAAATAAGTATATACCACTTGGAGGCATGTAATTAAATAACATTAAACCAATAAATAAATATATCGAATAAAAACTATTTATTTGTAACATTAAAACTTAAATTATTATTTTAACTTATTTACTTTTAAGCTATTTACACAAAAATTTTATGCGTTTCGGGATTTGCTTTCTTGAAAGCATATTCAGATTCGAAATTTTTTACAATTGACCAATCTAAAGTATGTACAGCTCTATTGTAAATAGTAGATACTTTTAGTGGATCACCGTACTTCATTTCGAAGACTATGTAATCCATCCACACGTCGGTATTTTTTTTGCCAAATTCTAAAGTGGCTTTTTCGTAAGGTTTGCGCGCATTGTGCAATGAAATTTCAGGCTGTAAGAGTTCTAGAGCAGCCATTTTTTTATGAAGCTCTAAACATAGAGGCGGCTGAAGACATAATTTGTCGTAAACTTTTCGAGCTGCACCAATATCTAAAAATTATTAATTAATAAAATTAGTCTTAAAAATATTTACATTGAATGTGATGCTTTATAAATTTTACCTTTTGTTAAAACAAGCCATTCTACGTAAAATGGTTTCATATAATTACAAATATTAGGTTCACTTTTTAGAGCATCTTGGAAAAATTTCTCTAAATTTTCTGGATTTTTTGCTTGAGTATGAAGTAACTTCAGTCGCCATAATGAAAGTGAATTTTCTTTCAGGATGCTTACGGCCTGTCAAAGAAGTCACGTTAAATTTCTACGATTTTAAGTAAATACGAAGTATTCAACAAATAAAATGCTTACTTTATTAAAATTTTCTGTCACTAAATCTTGATTGTTTGAACTAAGAAGATATTGTAGTTTAGCATGCCATAGACTTTCGTTTTGCGGTAAAGCTTCAGTGGCCCAACAGAGTACTTCATATAACTTGCTCTGCCCATTACTGTTGCTGTCTTGTCCAACTTGATTAATATTTAGCATATCGATCTGTATCAATGAAAAACTATTAGTTTTTTCAAATATATTATTGTACAAAAAGTTTATTATAAAAAAAATTTACCCAATTCAAATAATATTTTTCTTTTAATCTTTTTGCTTGATGACCTTGATATAAGGCATTTTTCAACAATTTACGTTTATAATTTGGTAATGAATCTAAATCTTGATTAATTTCAAGCATACAGTCAATAAATAATGACCACATTTCTTCTGATTTGATTTTTTTAACTGCAGTCTGATATACTTCAGAACAATTGCTTATGCGATCACGTAATGAAGTTGGTTCATGCATATCAATGTCCATAGAATCTTCACTATTTAGTGATGGTTGAACTAATCCTTTCAGTTCCCTTCGTGCCATTGTATCCCACATCAATGGTTCATGTGGATATTCTTTGACCATATCACTAATAAATACATCAAAATTTAATATCTCAAAATATTATTATTTATTAAAACATTTTTAAATAATTAAGCAAACCTGACAATCCTATTTTGTAATTTTTCTGTTTTTTCATATTCTTGTGCTATATGTAATAGCTCAATTATAAATTTAATGTCCTTAATCATTTTGAAAGCTTGCTCATAAGTAACAAAAACTTTCTTTAGTTCAACTGGCATATCTGAATCATCTGAAGCTGTTGAAACTGCAGTTTCTTTGTCTGTTTCAGATTTTTTAATTTTAGCTTGATAATCATCTAATTCTAATCTGTAATTATTAAAATTGAAATTTTAATTTTGAAAATCTAACATTAGTTTTTGAATGTATTTTGTAAAGATAGGATATTTACTTAAAAATGTCAGTATAAAGTAACTGTGAAGTAGGATGAAAATGTATTCCTCTTAAAAGAAAATTTTTTGCATTTTGAGGATTATTACTTTCCTCAATTTCCCAACGAGCAGCTACATGCCAACATTTTGGTTTATTTTGATGCACTGACAGCATTCTACCTATCATTCGACTCACACAATTATGAAATTTCTGAAAAATGATTTATTTTAAAAACAAAAATATTATAACACCTAAATATTCAAACTTGAAAAAAAAAATATATATACATACAACATGTTTACAAAATGCCATATAAGCAATCCAAAACCGAAGATCATCTTGAAATTTGGATATGGCTTCTTTGTACAAATGGTTAATTTTATTAGCAATTGTGAAATCAATATCAGACTTCTTTTGTGTGATTCCATATTTCTGCAAGAGTAAATTTGTATTTAATCAATATTTAAATTATTTAACTATAATAATTACACAAATACTTTAAAAAATTAAAAAATATTATTACTTCTCTCCGTTGTTTAACAAGTTTCATTAAATCCATTTCAAATTTAATATAACTTAAATAATCTTCTTTAGATTTAGTATGTCTTTGGAGTTTATATTCATATTTCTTTATATTTTTTATGGTATCCCTAAAAGTAAACAAAATATAATGTATTAACTACTTACTAGAATTATTTTAAGTAGTTTTAATTGTTGAAGTAGCTTTAACTGTTTAAAACATTCAATTAGTAAAAAGGTATAACTGGAATTCTTATTAAAATTGATATAATTGCAGACAGCAAACTTCAGAAAAGTCTATTGTCACATGATAATTATAGGTTTTTTATTTATTTATTTTATTTAAGTTTATTATACTGCTACATATATTATAGTCCCTTAACCAAATCAAATACAAAATAAAATCAAAATATATACTAAAATTCAATTGTATGAGACCACAGTGCCAATATTTAAATGTTTCTATCAGATTAACACTTTTACTGCTGCGAAATTCAAAAACATGTGAAAATAACATATTCATTGTAAATAATTTGAAAGTACATAGTCCCAGTAAAAGAGAGCGAGAGAATAAAAAAATTAAATTTATTAAAGCATAAAAAATCATAAATATAAATGATAAAGTATATATATATAAGTAAATTATAACCTTAAAACTTACCGCACTTCTTGTTCTGTAAATAATTCTAATTGTTTCAACTGTTCAAGCACAGGACGAAAGTCCTCTATTTTCTTTTGCACGTACTCAGCCATTACAATAAAAGATTTACACTACACGATAACAAATGTTTGCACTTTACAAAGGTTCTCGCATAATTCACAAAAAACACGTTGTTGTCATCTGGGACTCTATCATACGAGTGGTCACGGCACGCACGGCTCAGCTACTACATACGCTGGTCGCTCCAAATTTATATACATTTGATTTATATAAAAGTATAAAATTTCTATAAAGTTTCTATATAAAAGTTTCTATATTATTGATGAATGTTATATATAAACTGAAGTAAAATAATTATACCCTATGTAAAAGGTATACTCGTCCATGATCAGAAATCACACTGTACGCATATCAATTAAGCAGACTATCGAACTGTTTTACCGACAAGATCAAAATCGTCGGTGACATTACCGATTGCAGTGCAGCATTGTCCATTGAGGCATTTCCGCCCGCGGAACATTATCTGCGGTGATTAGAGAACGGACTCAGTAGATTACACTATTACAACTACAAGCATTCTCTGGCTGCCGGGTCGAAACTCGAAATAAAGAAGGAAAAGCGAAAAGGAAAAGGGAAATAAGTAGAATCGCATCAGCGAAGGCTCACTTTTTCGAGGCCGGCCGCGAGCGCAGGCAGCGATCCGCTGCGCCCGCCATTTTGCTAGAGGTTACCTTTCGCCTCTTGTCAACGATCGTCCTGCACCCTCCTCGCGGACTTTCCCCGCGACGTCCACGTGAAGCGTTGCCATGAAAAAGCACTGAGAGGATAGCGTCGCCGGAACTCGTGGAAAATCCCTCGCGTCCGAGTGTCAGGCCCCGGAGGATCAAGATGGCCCTGTTTAACAAGCCGAAGAGGAACATTCGCCGTCGGCATTTCAACGACGATGAGGACGACAACGAAAACAGATCGATGGAGTGCGATGACATGCCGAGCTCGAAAACTAAGCCCAAGAAGAAGGAGAAGCCTAAGCAAACTCTCCTCAGCTTCGGAGAGGAGTTGGAGGAAGGTAAATAGGTCGCGTTACCAGGGTGTCGTTGAATTGTGTTGTTGCCTATCTCTGCCTCATAAGCACTGCTTTTTGAGATTATGATATAATTGTGATATTCCCAATTATTTTCTTCTTTGTATGTTGTATTCTAAAATTGTTTGACCTCTGCTTTGTTGTTCGTTGCGTGTTGGCAACTTCTGGAACAGCAGTTTTGAAGTTAGTGCAATAGTAAACAGTCGTCACATTACAATTTAGCGATACATTCAATTGCAGAACAATGAGTAGTTGTTGTACCAATGTACTGCATATACAAATGATGTAACTTTATATAACAAAATTTATTAACAAATTATTGCTTATCTATGATAATATTAATTTATAGCTGATGATGGCGAGGTTTTTAAAGTGAAGAAATCCTCCAGAAGCAGAAGACTGATGAAACAACTTGATTTGGAAAGGAAAAAAAAGAAAGGTGAAGGGAAAATGCAAGTGGATTCTGACTCATCGAACATGTCTATTATGCAGGAAAAAGATTTAGAAATAAAAACAGATGATCTAGTAGTAAGCTATCTCTATGGTGTTCTTATAATAAACTTAGTCCAATCTGTTTTATTTTCTCCTTTCCAAAGAAAAAAAGCCAAAGTACACCTTTGAGATGTCTTATTAAATCATATTTGGTCTTTTTTCTTTTTTAAAGTTACATTTTGTCAAGGAACTTGTAAATTTTGTTATAGATTTTATATTTAAATCTTTGTTAAATCTAAAATGGAAAATTTTTTTTAACAGGTAAAAATAAAGAACACTGGATCAATTATTTTGAATGGTCGTGATGCACTTACAGCAGGAAAAGATGACTATACTTCTGAAGATGAAGCGGAAGAAACGGATGGGTATAAATTTCAAACAAAAGCTGATAGATCAGAAAACATGAAATTTTTTCTTGAAAGTAAGAACATTCGTTGTTACTGTTTTCTAATAAGTTAATGATCAATTAAGTAATTAATTATGTACAATTGAAATTATTAGGTGGTTGTATACCAGATGCAGCTATGATCCATGCAGCTAGAAAACGTAGGCAGAAAGCTAGAGAATTGGGTCACGATTACATTCCAGTAGAAGAACAAGTGTTAGATACTTTTTAATTAAAAATTTACTTTTATTTTTTCTTTTCTTTTAATTGTACAATTTATTTTTAGAGATGAAATTGGATCTTCAAGACTGGTAAGAGAAGAGGATCACGATCATAGTGATGATGATTCTCAAGAAAGAATAAATATGACTGTAAATACAGAAGCATTAGATAAAGAAAAACGAAGGCAAGCTTTTCTTGAATCACAAACACAGATAGTTAAACGTAAGTTTCAAAAAATTGTATTTGGTAAATGTTGTAAATGACAAATGTTATAAATGTTGTTATTGATTTCTTTAGTATCTGACGAAGAAAGTGCACCTGAAATAGAGGAATGGGAAGTTCAACAAATAAGAAAAGGAGTTACAGGAGCACAAGTAAATTACATTATAATCTGCATTTTTACATAATTGTCTCTTACATATTATTAAAAATTTGTAATTTCATGAAATATATTTTTTATAGCTTGCAGCAGCTCAAGATTCAATGATACAGTATAATCCAATTGGATTTGGTACAAATCACATTACAGACTCCATTATGGCAAACATGATACCAGCAGCACCACCCCCACCAATGATAGCACCACCAGATCCTACAAAATGTGTTCCTGTTACTGCTGAAGAAGTATTAAATAAAATGCGTGAAAGGTATTGTATCATTTTATAATGTAAAAATTTAAATTTAATGTGTTTTGATGATATTACAAATGAGACATCTTTCTACTACTACTCCAAAGCAGAAAAGAGAACAGAACTGAATTAAATTCAGACCTTGCTATTTTAATTCTTCAAGTATCACATCATAGAAAAATTCATCTAAATAAAATGTATAATTTTAGATTGAGTAACTTGCGAGAAGTTCATCGTCGACATGAATTAAATTATGATGCAGTGGTACAAGAATTGGAGCAAAGTAAAAAAGAGCTGGAGGAAGGCGAAACGCGTGCACCAGAGATGGCTCAGCGCTTCAGATATTACCAAGAGTTGCGTGGGTATGTCACTGACTTGGTAGAGTGTCTTGATGAGAAGGTGGGTTTACAAATTAGAAAAAAATTCAAGCAATGTTTATGAAAAAGCAATTTATTTCAAAAGGGCAAGGTGTTAAATGAAAAGAATAACCAAATTCCTAAAAAAAATTCTGAATTTATTTTATGTAATACCACTAAACTTCTAGTATACATTTTTTTATTAGCATTGAGCTCTTACTAAAAAAATATAAGCAACAGTGCAATTCCAGCGAATTTAAATACAAAAATCCACAATTAAAAAATATGGAAACAATTTTTTATTAAATTTAGCCCCTTTGCTGCCAAGATAAAAATTGGAATCTACTGCAGAGCCAACTTCATTTACATAATTTTCTTGACATACTCTGTTTAAAATGAGTAATAAGTGTAGATACTTTAGTAGCAGTAAAGGGATTAAGTGTGAATTATAAAATTTTCAACAAATTATTTTAACAAATCATAATGAAAATATTTTTTTATCTTTAGCTGCCTTTAATCACTGCACTGGAGTCCAAGTGGGTAGATTTATATGGAGACAAAGCTTCTGAATTAATAGAAAGGCGAAGGCAAGATACCAGAGATCAAGCAGAAGAAGTGACGACTGTTGCAAGTCAGTTATTTAATTACAGTTTAATTTTTAATCGATTTGAAATGAAATTAATAGTTTTTTTTATTTATTTAAAATTAGTAGTTATTTCCTAAAATTTGAACTTTCATTTCAGGAGGACAACCATTGAGAAGAGGTCCTGAAGATGATGCACGAATAAGGCGAGCTACTGAAAGAGAAGGTAGAAGAGCACGCAGACGGAGGGCCAGAGAATTGGCTTCCGTAATGCCACGACATATGGATGGCATGTCTAGTGATGATGAAGTAACAGAACAACAAAATCTTGTGTTCCGTCAATCAAAAGGTACTTATAGAAAATTTCAAAGAAATACTTTCATTTTATTAGATGATTTAAACAAAGTATAAATTATATTGTTCTTTCAGATGAAATCGAAAAAGAATCAAAAGAACTTTTCCTGGATGTAGAAGATGATTTTTGCACTATTAGAGGAATATTGTCAAAACTGGAGAACTGGAAAACCACTGATTTAGACTCTTATAATGATACCTACGTTTCTCTTTGCATTCCTAAAATGATTTCTCCCATAATTCGGCTTCAACTCATTACGTGGAATCCAATTATGGTAAATATAAATAGATATTATAGACATTGAATTCAAAATGATAAATTGTGCTGCTAAGTAAGCAAAATATTTTTTTTAAATATGCTGATTCTTAAATCTTATCTAAACTATGTACATTTCTTTATTTTTAAATGCATATATTTTTTTCGAATAGAACGTAAATATAAGGCAGGAAATTAATAAATGAGAGAAAGTGCATTTTTTCATGTTGTAATGTGTTCTTTTAAGAGAGACATGAAATGAAACTTTTTCCATGCTCAGAAACCATGAAAAATTCTTTTTTCCCTCTTTATTAGATAGATTTAATACGAGATAAAATTGAGACGCAATCAGTATAGTACAGTAATAGTTTTGTTAATCAAAATTTACTGTGTCTAAAATCTCCATTTCAAATTTCCTTAAAATATTATTGCATTCATCTCATTTTTGAGCTTTCGAAATTGACTATTATGCTTATATGCCTTATTCTGGCTAGAAACAATTAATTTTTACTCTCTATTTTAAATGGGTTATTGATTCTTAAAAATAAAATTGCGAAATAATTTTTTTAATATCACGTAATGTAAACATTTATGACTTAATTAAAAATTCTAAACTTAATATATTTTAAATTTTAGGAAAATTTTGAGTTGGAAAGATCCAAGTGGTACAACTCTTTGATTGTATATGCATTAAATGCAAATGAGACTGAAGAAATTCTTCGGCGTGATCCTGATGTCCGACTAATTCCTTCATCAATCGAAAAAATCATTATACCAAAATTAACAAGTACGTCAGAACATTGTTTTATTTCATTACATATTTATAACGGAATTGACATAAATTTGTTTATCTTTTTAGCAATTGCTGAGAAAATTTGGGATCCTGTCTCGACGTCGCAAACTCTTCGATTAGTCGGAATAATTAATAGACTAATAAGAGATTATCCTAATTTAAATGACGATAGTAAACAATTACAAACTCTTTTCAATACTGTAATCGAGAAAATGGAAGCAGCGGTTGAAAATGACGTTTTTATCCCAATATTTCCTAAGCAGTTAGTACTTCTATTCTCATTTGAAACTTTTAAAAAGGAGACATTTAATCAAATCTTCTTTCATAATTTTTTAGAGTTATGGATCCAAAACATCAATTTTTTCAACGTCAATTTGCTATGGCTATTAAATTACTTAGAAATTTACTAAGTTGGCAAGGTTTAATTGGAGATACAAAACTGAAAAATCTTGCTCTAGGGTCATTATTGAACAGATATCTTCTCGCTGGACTGCGGGTATCTTCTCCGGCAGATGCGCTCGTTAAAGCCAATATGGTAAATTATTTTCATGAATCCTTAACGTTTTAAAATTCTTTTCTTTAACTTTCTAAATTGACGGTATCATTTATTTTTAATTAGATTATGAGCACACTTCCACGAGCTTGGCTGCAAGGAGAAACAATTGATCACTTAAAAATGTTTGCTACTTTAATCAAACAATTAAGTGACCAACTCGACCAAGCCAATCCAGCTCACAAGTAAGTATTTCAAGGAAATTTTTTATGTTAAAGTAAATATAATCCGCGATAAGTGGTAGTTCACGTTATCTTTTTCTTGAAAGTTTTACCATTCTAAAGCTGACTTACATTGTTTTCTAAATAGCAGAACTTCTAAAAGATTTTTAATTCCTATTAGTTACGACTTTTTTATTGCCACTTGTTGATTGTTTAAATAACGTATAGCATGCCAGGTAATCTTTAGTTATATTCAAAATGAAATTAATTATTTTATTCCGTTCGTAACAGCGAGGCATGGGAATACTCGAAATCAATCTTGAAGATCATCAAACCTCTGTAAATAACCGCGAAGATCCAGAGTGGCGACGCTTTCATCGAGTGACTCAACGATGTAAATCAACGGAATTATTTGAACGGTCGAAGCGCGTTAAGTGGGGCTCGTCGATCGTTAAATTAATTCAGCGCTTAAATTAATCAATCCCTTCGTTTAACAATTTTATATCTTGTAGATACTTCGATTTTGAATCTTGTACATAATAAAAAGAAAGGAAAAAAAGCCTATAACACGAGTGCTAAGTCTGTTATCGTCCTCAGTTAGTCAGCTAGATAGTGTCTCGCTTGCTCTCTTGCTGATAGGTGAGGGGTCAAAAGTCACCTTATCTTAATCCTCTGTTTTCCTATTATAATAACTATCGCCGGCCTATAAATAGCGCTTGAAGCATTTTCTCAGCTTTTGCAGCATTGACTTTCCCCCAGGGCCATCCTCTTTTCGGTCTCTAAAAAATGTTCTTGTTTTATCTGTCTTTTCAATAATTGCCATCATCGTGGCCGCCCAAGTTCGTTTTTATTTACTGTTCGCTCTCGGTAACGAGATTCACTCTCGCTGCCGATCGCATACAAAGTATCAGTGAAAACAGCGTAGGAAGAAAAAAGACGGCCTTATTGAGGTCATCATTGGACTTGTACTCGAGCAGTCCGCTCGCAACTGCGTGACCTGTCACCCAACATGAGGCGTCAAAGTGAGTTCATCGGCAATTTTTAACAGTCGCTTATCTGATTTCGATTTTTTTTCTCATTTTTTTTCTGTCTGCGGTAAATTTATTTTTACATTTGTGCATTAATAATTTTTTTTTTTATATTGATAAATTTAATTACAATTTCCTGTGAAATATTCAGGCCTTACGAAAAAACGTGTTTTGTTCATTGACTTTTTCAGATAATTGTTTATTTTATTTTCTTTTGCTTGGACGATTTATTTTTAACTTGAATATTTTGATTGTAGATTATTCAAGAAGAAAAGTTTTGAATTGTACTCCAAAAAGTGCAACTTCTTTTTACGTTGCATTCATTTTTTTTATTTATTTAACTGTGGGGAGTGTCGAAGCATTTTTTACACCAGGGAAAGAATATGTCTTCGAATATGAAGCAAAGGCAAGTTCCGGTGTGCTGGTACCGAGAAAAGCACAATCATCTTGGGGTTTTACTGGATTATTGGTAGTACAAGTTGATAATAATAATGTTTTCATGCAGGTATGTTTTAAATAAATCGTAAATAAATATATAATGTTAATAAAAAAAAATATATATATATAATTTCAGTTTCAAAATTTAAAAACCAAAGTTTCAAATGGTGCTGAGGAGCTTGATTTGAAAAATGATTCTACATCATTAGGTGGATCTTTAGAAGAATTACAAAAGCCATTTAAAGTTCAATATAAATCTGGTCAAATTCAGAATTTTAGTGTTGAAATTAATGAAGCTGTATGGGCTACAAACATTAAACGTAGTGTTGCTGGAATATTTCAACTCGATTTACCTGCTATCGAAACAGATGCTGCATTTCACTCTATTGAAGTCAGTGACTTTTAATGTTTATAATTATTTAGACATTTTAAAATAGTATTTTAAACCATTTACTTTACTTTGTGTGAATGCAGATTAATCATTATGGAAAGTGTACAATGGAATATGTTATAATAACTGAATCTCCAACAAAACGAATTGTCCGTAAGTCAGTTGATCCTCGAACTTGCATAGGTCACCCATATCGGTTCTGGAGCAATGTACCCTACACACCATGTCCCAACAACAATCAGGTATTTTAATATTTATTTGTAAACATTTAATTGTTACTTAATTTGTTGTTGACATTTGTTATTATCTCTTTAGAATCCAATTATAGAATCTAGTGAAAGATTTTATGAAGTATCTATAGTCAATGGTGAAATTAAACTTTACAGTGTAAATGCTTCTGGTGAAATATATGTTCAGCCTTTCCAAAGTCTTGGTGAAGCTCATTTTATGGTAACCAAGTAAGTAACATTAAAAACAGATGATAAATATTGGAAAATTCATTAATTATGATTGAATAATAATTTTAGTCAACAAATTAAATTAATATCAGAAAAGGAACAAAAGATAACGATAAAAGCAGACAATCTTCAAATAAAAACTTTACAGCATGAACTTCCCGATGACGATTTAACTCAAGGCAGGGGAACTCCAGAAAAAGATGTTGTTTTTAAAACTGTAAGATAAAATATAACAATCTGTAAGAAATAATGAAAAAAAATAGTTTCCATGCTGTATCTATTTTACTTTGCACTTATTTTTTAGATAAGTTCTCTTTTAGATCGACTGAGTCAACGTCTTGAAAATCCAGGTTTAGATACAGAAATTAACAACCTTCACAATACAACAATATCTGTGTTACTGTATTATTTGGGTATGCTAAACAGAGCTGATTTACAATTAGCTTATAATAATATATCCGGAACTAGTTATAAAGAAGAAACTGTCAGGTGGATAAGAGTTTATTTTAAAAATAAATTAGATGCACAGCACAATTTTTCAATTTACTAATTCTAATTATTTTAGGAATATGTTTCTTGAAGCATTACCACAAGTTGGAACAACAGAATCAGCATTATTTGTATTAGAGCTTATTCAGTCACAATCTGTTTCGGACATAACTGCAATGCAGTTATTAACTCATTTACCCTTTCATGTTCGTAAACCTGATGTGCAGTTATTGTTGGGTGTTCAGCCTCTGCTTAATTTGCATGCTAAAATTTCTCCAGAAGTACAGCATACAGGAATACTTACATTTGGAACTTTAGTATACAAAACTTGTTTAAAATATTGTCCCTATGAAATGCTTGATGATTACGTCAAATTGTATTTGGATAAATTTACAGGTACATTCTACTAATGAGAAATATTCATAAAAAGGAAATATATGTATTCTAATTAATAATAATCCTTTTTGTAGAGAGTAAAGAGTATGAGAAAAAAATGGTGTGGCTAGAAGGTTTATCCAACATTCAACTCGGACGAGTTGTTGAGTTTCTTGAACCAATAGCGAGTGGAAACAGCGCTGAATCTCGTCATCTTAGAGTCCTAGCTGCTTGGGCCTCTTTACCAAGTGCTCCAGTTCGTCCTGATGTGGTACGTAACGTATATTAAAAACATTTTTCCTTTAATAAAATTATAATAACAGTATTGTTTCAGATTTATCCTGTTTACTGGCCTATTTTAGTAAATAGATCAGAACATGTAGAGATGCGAATAGCTGCATTGACTCTACTAACAGTATCAGACCCAACACCAAGTCGATTAATCTCTTTGTATTGGTATCTGAAAGATGAACCGAATCAACACCTTTACAATTACTTTTACACAACTCTCAAGTCTGCAGAGCGAACAAAATTTCCATGTTATGTTAATATGTATGTCAAAATTAGTTTTATACATTCTAATAGTATAATAACATTTAAATATGATTTATGTAAATATTTTTTGAATAATTTGCAGGGGTAAAATGGCTTCTCAATTTGCACGAATTCTTAGAAGACCATCTCCTAGTCAACATATCATTACTGGAAACTACATGTTTGATTACGAAGATTCACAGAGACATTTTGGAGCTCTGATTCATGGAGTTGTCATTGCCAATTCATTAACAAATATACCAGAAGTAGCCCATATTACACTGCATAATCATGGTTCTGGCTTAAATTTAAATCACGTCTCAGTAAGTAATAAATGGGAGAATATAAAGAAAATAGTAAATATAAGTAAATAATAATTTTAATAATTTTTTTTTTTTAATAGTTGTATATTAAAGTAGAAGGATTATTGCATGCAATTTCAACGAATTTGAATGATTTGAGTTTATCCACGAGAATTGAAGACATCCTTAAAAAATTCAAATACCATACCAAGACTGGTAATCCTGTTCATCTTGAAATTATTGCCAAAGTACAAGATAAAGCTGTATTATGTTTACACTTAAATCAAACAAATTTCGTCAAAGCTTTCAAGTGTAAGTTAAAAAATTTTAAAATCATGTACTGTGAGAAATTTTCAGTTTTAAAGATTCAATTTTTTATTTAATTTTAGATTTGTCATCTTTTCAAGAATATTCCTTTAATGCCTACCAAACTATGGAATTTCACGTTAATCAACAAAGGATTCACGTCCCTTTAACAATAGAATCAGTACAAGTTACAGATTTAGGTACAAATCTTAGATTAGGTGCCATTGCAACTTCTCTTTTCTCCATGAGAGGAAATTTTACTCATGTGACGAATGGTAGAAATAATCACGTAATTTTAAGGTAAATGTTTAAAAATTACACACAACATTTACATAATATTATTATATTATGTAATTAATTTAAAAATATTTAAATTTTTACTTAAAGAATATTGTCTTTGCAGAACATCGATTCATGGCACCAAAACAACAGAAAACTACAACCCTATAAGTGATTTGTGGCATGCAGCAGTTCAGTCTCAATCTGTTAATGGTTATTTACCAATTAATGTAACCTTTGGTTTTCGAGAGAAACTTTTCTTAACTTACAATACTCCAGAAGAAAGATTAAGAGGAGGACTTAAAGGTCACGTCAGAACCACTACTAACATCAGAGGAGCAAATATAAAACAAAAATTGAACACCATTTGCCCAACATGCGTATCTTTGTACACTGTAAAGCGTTTTCCACAGAAAGAACCCAAAGTATGTATTTTCATTTAACTAAAAATTAAAATATCACGAATTCTTATAATATAATTTTTTTAGTCAAATACATTATTCACTTTGAAAGCTTCTGAATTGGGTGGAATATTTGGAGTGGAAGATTTTGACTGCGAAGAAGAAGTTCTATCAGAACAACTTATTATACCAGATGTATTATCGTCTCATCAGAGTAACTGCCAAGTCTGGCCGTTACTTGAAACTGTGTTGCTTGGATTACATTTCTTTGATTATTTGTCTTACGTACCACTGTCAGGAAGCTGTGGTATTGAAGCGTATATTGAACCACTTAATGATTTATCATCTGAGGTATGTATAAATTTATAATTTTTTAAAATACATTATTACATTTTTATTTTTATAAATAAATCTGTTATTTTTTTGTTATTTATATTATTTTTATGTTATTTATGTTATTTTTATGTTATTTATGTTATTTTTATGTTATTTATGTTACTTTTATGTTATTTTTATAGATTAAATTTGAATACATGAAAAAAGACAAATATCATATGCTTGCTTTACATAGGCGAATCCTTAATCAACCTCAAGTTCTTCAACAGTGGAATATAGCTATTGCGTATGATGTAACAAGTTGGTTGTCTGATTCATTGAAAATTAAAGCAAGTAAAAGTGCTCCAGGAGAAAAAGTTACAAAGGTAAAAATGAATATTATAATTTTTTAATTGTTTGTAAATTGAAAATCATGCCTCAGGAGTCGCAATCTGAATACTCTAAAAAAATTATTTTAGATATGTATTGATAGTGAAAGAGAAACACCTTGGGACTGGGATTTTTTGAGTACTAAACCCAGTGATCCATCTGTAATTAAATTAGATATTTCCTGGGGTGAAGCTGATTCAGCTAAAGGAAAATGCAATGGATCTTCATTACTAATAAATCTGATTGGCGAAATAGCTGATGAACAAATTATCGACAGTAAAAGAGACGTGTGGCCTTACAATGAATGTTTAGCACAAACTAAAGATAAACAGTTCACTCCATACACCGAAGCTTGTTATGAAGCTTCTAGAGAAATGTCAACCTTCAGAAAATACAAACTGTCAATCGCCCACACAAATGTAATTTTTAATTTAAATTGTTTTCAAAACTATGTTATTACATACTAAAATGACAAATATTTTAGCTTCCTCCATCAATTTTGCACGTTGGTTCGAGACTCAGAGCTCTTTATGATTTCGTTGGTGGTAATAGCAATAAAACTCCAAAAGCAGATAAAACAACAATTATAGCAACTTTTCCAAAAGATTCGAGTGGAGGAGAATTATCAGTCAATGGAGCGAAATTATCTACAGAATTTAATAGAGACTTTGTAAACAATATTTTGATACGCAGCAGGTTGCATAAGTATATGGATAATCCGATTTTAAGATCATTTTTCAGTAAGAATCTTTTTTAAATAATGTGTAATTATTATAATTGTAAGTTAATACTTTTTATTTTTTAAATTAATTTTTTTAGGTTCTTGCATACTTAATCCTGGAACAATTAAGTCTTCAAATAACATATCACATTCATTTGAAAAAAATACAGAAAAATTGATTCTTGCTCGTTGTGACAATAGTAACCCTAGATTTTCTTTAAGTGCAATTAATAAAGATAATTTTATTGAATTGACTTTTGATGACGAGACTGATAAAATAATTTTAAGTTCAGATGGCAATGGTGGTATTATTCATAATCACACAAATATAATGCCAGTGTCCAAAAACTTTGAATTTTCATACATAGGATCAAAATGGTAAAATAAACTTAAATTTACTTTTTTTAAAATATTCATTGCCCATTGTGAAATTTAACTTTTTAAATTTGATTTTAGGATAAGAATGGATAAAAATACTATCGATTTTGTAATTGCCGAAGTTTTACTTTTTATACACTGGTCACAAGATCAAGTACTTCTGTTTTATCCTAACTATATACAGGAATTTGTATGTGGATACTGCACTTTAGAAGATAACAATGTTAACGGTCTTTATGAGAAACTTTAATTTTTATCGAACTTTCACATACCAATATTTTAATATAATGTATTAAGGCATTAGTTGAACCATGCTTAATATAAAATTTAATAGGTTCAGTAATGACATGAATTAGAATTTGAAATAGGTCACTTAAATTCTAGCACAAAAGATAGAATAATAAACATCAACTGTATAAATTTCTTTTTAAATAATAAGTCTTAACTGATTTACACAGTTCACTGATTATCAATTATCAATAATTTCATTATTTAGTTTTAAAACAAAAAACATTTATTTCATACACTTGTCATACTGAAAATAAGTTAATAATTAAAAATCTACATAATATATGTAATGACAAATATTTATTGTAGTTTTTAAGTTAAGTCATTTTAACCAATTAATAAAAATAAATTTTTATACGCGAAAAATTGTAAATATTAACAATCTAATGCTTTTTTAAAGTATATAAAAATTTTATTGAAAATGAAATATTGGAGTTAATTTACTATCATTTTTTATTACATATTTCTAAGAGATTGTATTTCTTATATGTAAAATAATTTGGGGCTATTGAAATAAGACAAATTGCTCTTATTACTTCAACAACTACAGCAATGTCAGGATTTTTTAAATTGGCCTTATTTAGAGGGTTCTTTTTTGAAATAATTTGAGCCAAATCTTCAATAACTTCAGAACGCTTTAAGTTACTATTACTGTGTCGACTGTAAAAAAAGAAAAACATTTATGAATTCTTTTTTTTTCAATCGATTGAGTTGCAAACAAATTAAGATTTATACTTACTTAAAAACAATACAAAAAGTTTTTGGTTCTTGGACAAAGTATTTTTCAAAAAGTATATCTGCCTTAGATCTGATATCGTCTAAATATGGTTTACAAGCAACTTGTATAGGTAACATTCGCAATAAATACCTACATTTTTGCTTTTTTGTATCATCAAGATCTTTTACTATTTTTATCACAAGTTCCAGAGGATCAGGAATTGTAGTTTTTACAAAAATGACATTATCTACTCCAGTATCTATTACCTACAAATATGAACGATTATGTAAATCATAGTTTTATCATTTAGTGCATAAAAATTTATAAAATATTTACTTGAAATTTTTTTTCTGATAGTGGTTTTACAGCTTCTGCTTTTAATTCATCTACTTCCTTATTCAAAGCAGAAGAAATATCTTCTTCATCGCTTTCGTTTTCTATTTCTTCTTGTTCTTTAGACTTTACCGATTCTGATTCTTGATTTTCAGATTCATTCTCATCTTTTTTAGGCGATGTTTCTTTCTCTTCTATTTTTTCATTTTCTTCTTTTACCTTAATATCTTCTTCATCGCTTCCATTTTCTATTTCTTGTTCTTTAGACTTTGCCAATTCTGATTCTTGATTTTCAGATTCATTCTCATCTTTTTTAGGTGATGTTTCTTTCTCATCTTCTATTTTTTCATTTTCTTCTTTTACCTTAATATTTTCTTTGGCTTTTGTTTCCTCCTCTACAATTGTCTTAGGATCTTTACCATTCTTTGTATCATCTACAGTCCCAAGCTAATAAAATCTGTGGTTCAGTAATAGTCTTAAATGAATGAATAAAATAAATTGCTATACATACTTGTGTCTCTTTTACATTATCAATTTTGTCCGCATACTCATTTAACAAGTTATAGGCTTCTCGAATACAATCTTTTTCTCGAAAATTGCAGGTACAAAGAAAGCCTTTCATTCCGCATTCTAAAGCTAAACGTTTCCTTTTCTTGGGATCATTTTTTTTATTTGAAAAATAATTTTTCCTCTTTCTTTTGTTGTCCATGTCAATGAATGTTTTCCTACAATTATTTATAATTTAGTATTATATTATTATAGGTTAGGAACCAGTAATAAATTCTTAACATGTTTGTTAAAATTATAACTTATATGAATTAAAAAAAATATATAAAAGTATATACAATTATTAAAATTTACATTGTTAATGAAATAAAATTACCTAACAAGACGAATGCGATGAAACAATTATTTTGTTTTGATAAGTATCATACGAAAATGCCGACATCCACACACGTGATCCTGCGACCTGCAAACAACCTGCGCTTAACATAGGAGCAGCAGAAATTGCACGTATTGCTGCATATACCTATATATGTTCTAACAAACTATTAAAGTAATTATGTTTCAATTTTTAATTATTTAAGCTTTGTGTTACGCTTACCGGCTACACTCTGTAATTCCTTTAATATACGTAAATTAATAAAATATTGAAAAAAGTGTCTGTAAAATTAGTAATTTATTTATAGTTATTATCAATTATTCTTAAAAATCGCAAGGAAAAATTTTTAATATTAAAATCACAAATAATCTTTTAACAATTGTTAATTAATAACTCTATTATTACCACTCCATTACTTCAACTGTTCAAATGACGCGGGCAAACAATATCGATAAAAACTTAAAATACCCTAGAACACAGTATACCAAAAACATTATAATTCTGAATGAATTACATAAAAAAAATGAATAATTCTCGCATGAGATTAATAAAACAGTTCCGTACAAATAGTTTTACCGTTCTTTTCTCGATAAACCGGTGAATATTCCTTTGACAAAAAACATTTTTAAAAAAGCGATCAGCTGTTCAATCTAGTAACTTCGCGATTACAGCGATTGATGCGACATTTTTTTATCCGAGTGCTGGCAGCAGTGCTAGGTGGGAAATGGCCGAACGGAGTTTTTCAAGGGTGTCGATCAGAATAATGTGAAATTCAATTGGATCGAAATTTTACCTCCTCGTCTCGAAACGAAGGTAACGCGGGGCCCCCTCGACAGTCGCGATAAGTCCGATCAATTCAACGAACTGATTCCGCTGGCGAGACGCGCAGTCCGCATTCTATTTTTTACCCGCATAGTGTATAGAACCGTGCGCCCGCGAATGACAGTGTTTTCTATGTTGACTCGATTGTTTGGAAACCAAACCAATCTGTCACTTTTACTTTCAGGCTCCGCTGTGCTCCGCGTCGCCAGCCAGATGTGCATCGCCACTCGCGGACTCGTCGACGCAATGCGAATTTGGTGAATCTGACCTGCCAGTTAATTCCCCCGAAAAAGGTAAAAAATCGATTTCGCTACGATTGTTTTGTGTATAATGCGTGCTGAGCGAGTGAGACCTAAGACAGCTGCAGCCTCGCTTCGTTTAGCTTAGAATGTTAGAAAAAAAAAGAAAAACAAACAAAAATAAAAAAAAAAAAAAAGACAAACAAAAGCGTAGGTTACTTGGAACGCTTTATATCTATTTTTTTCGAAATGTTTGAAATTTCTCATTTTTTCTTTGTCTCTTGTACGTGCGAAGTGATTACACTAATGGCTAATTATCGGCAAATGGAGATCGAATATTTTTTTAATTCTTTTATCGAGAAAAAATAGCGCGGAAGCCAGTCGTGCTCCATTAATTGTTTTTCATGTTTCTGATAAGAGTTGACAGTTGGAGGTGATGCAAGATTCACCTTTCCTTGTTATTGTTGACTTCAGATACATGTATTTTCATACAGTATCACAAAACAGCTGTGGCAAGTTGATTGGAGTATAAATAGAAAGTTTAAGGTCACTATTGCGCAAAAATTTTCGAAATGTTATATAATTAATTAATAAGAAATATATGTGCATTTAGATGTATATCAAAAATATTTTTAATTCGATGTAAATATGTAGGTATGGTCTAAAAATGGAAAATATTTTCTTTTCTTTTTTTTTAATGATTTTCTTATTTTTAAAAACGTGTTTTATTATATTAGTGAGATTAAAATATCTTCATTTTCGAATAACAGTGTTCACAAAGAAATGTCTGAAAAAACTTATTTTTAAGTCAACATTGGCAGTGTTTGTAAATTTTTAAAGTTTGAAATGTTAATAACTTTTTTTTTGTAAAATTATTAAAAAGCTATGTTTTTAATGGGATAATATGGTTCAGATTATAAATATAGTTACACATTATTGCACAAAAGATTAACAGTATTTAACATACAGATGATGCAATTTTGAGCTTAATGAATATTAAAATATTGCAAATATAAAATTTAAAAAAATTTAAAAAAAAAAAATTCATTGTTATTTACATTGGAATTTTTGTTTGTTATATTTTTGAATCATTTAAGAGCAATCTGATGCAACTAATGGGAATACCATGAACTCTTCTTGGAAATTCCAGTGTTTGTATGTAACTAAGTATATGTGAGGAGAGAATAGTATATAAACTGTACCTTGCCTTTGTGACCATTCAGTCTGAGTCTGCCTCTTAATCAGTGCCTAAGAAAAATTTTGAATTTTTATTTAGTAAATAATTTGAGTCATGCAGATTTCTTTGTAATGCTGCTTAATTTTATCTTAATTTTATTGTAAAATAATCTAAACAATACTTATAAAGAATTTTAATTACATTTTTTTAGAAATGGAGTCCTTTTTAGAATTATTTGATACAGAAGAGGCTAAGCCTACTCGGAAAAAAACATGGAATGATTCTGAAAATGAAGAAAATGATACTTCAGAATCAAGTAATAGCACCTTTGAAGATAACGAAGACAGATTACCTCCAGAGCCGGAACAAGGAAATGTAGAGTACAAATTAAAATTGATAAATCCATCCAGTGAAAGATTTGAGCACTTAGTGACTCAAATGAAATGGCGTCTTCAAGAAGGACATGGAGAAGCTATTTATCAAATTGGTATGTAATATTTCATCATACAAATAATGTCCTATGATTCTGTGTTTTGGTAGACCTGTAAGGATTTTTTGGCTTTACAAATTGTCCACAATGGAATATTCTAAAATGCTTGCCTAAAATTTTAAAATTTACTGTATAATATTAGATTCCTTTTTTTAGGAGTTGAAGACAATGGAAAGCTGGCTGGTTTATCAAGAGACGATATGAAAGCTTCATTAAAAACATTAAGAGACATGGCCACTAGGCTAGGATCTACAATGACTATACTCAGAGAACGTTTAGCTAATCCTAAATCTATCAATAAAAAGACGAAGCAGAAAACTAAATTTAATAAAAATGAAGAGAAACGAGTTGCTGAAGTATTAATTCGAAAGCTTCGAAAAGATGATAGAGAAGATGAAAATGTAATTGATTTACGACTAGCCGTTATGGGATGTCAAGATGCTGGAAAGTCTACCTTACTGGGTATTGTATACAACTAATAATTTATAACAAAAATAATAGAATTTATTTTTTCAATGAATTCTATTATTATTTATAGGAGTATTAACGCAAGGAGAGCTTGATAATGGACGGGGGAGATCGCGATTGAATATGCTTCGCCATTTACATGAAATTAAATCAGGACGAACTTCATCAATATCTCATGAAATTATAGGATTTGATAACAATGGTCATGTTTTAAATTATGCTGAAATGACAACTGCAGAAGAAATTTGCGAGCACGCTTCAAAAGTCGTTACTTTTATTGATTTAGCTGGTCATAGGAAATATTTAAGGACGACATTATTAGGGCTCACAGGTAATATTATTTTTCATATCAGTATCAATTCAATATCGTTAAAATATATTCTGCATTTTAAAAAATGTGAAAATTGGATTTTTCAGGATATTCACCTCATTATGTAATGCTAATAGTAGCTCCTCCTGTAAATGAACTTGCACAAGAACATATGGCTTTATGTTTAGCGCTTCGTTTACCATTTTTTGTAGTTTTAACAAAGATAGATTTAGGATATTGTGACCCTTGTCAAACTGTCTCTCAATTAGAAAACATTGCCAGGCTACAGGGGTGCAATAAAAATTTTGTATTACACAGCAATAACAATGAAGATTCTCAAAATAATGATCTTGAGATAATACCAGTATTTGCTGTCAGTTGTGTGACAGGCGAAGGATTAGATGAATTAACAAGATTTATTAGAGATCTTTCTCCGGTAGAATCTGTACCTCCTAATTCTGATCCCGATTCTTGTTTGTTTCAAATAGATGAAACTTTTAGGTACTTTTAAATAATTTAAATAATAAATTAATTGTTTAAAAAAAGTTTGTTTTCTCATGCAACAGTGTAATTGTAATTTTTTTTCAGAGTGGCAGGATCTTCTGAGCCAGTACTGGGGGGATTACTAGTTAAAGGAGCAATTGCTTTAGGCACAAGACTGCTGGTCGGTCCTTCTCCGCATGGAGAATTTAGTCCAGTTAAAGTCGTTAGCTTGCATCGCAACAAGGCGCCATGCTGTCTTGTGCGAGCGTCTCAAAGTGCTAGTTTAACACTGGCACCACCTTCTAAAAGAGATCCTCCCTTACCTCATTTGCGACCTGGAATGGTGTTGGTTTCAATTCGAGACCATCCTTGCGCTACTTTATTTTTCCAAGTTAGTAATGAAAAAAATACATTAGTTTTATTATTTATATTACTTTATTTAAAAAAAAAAATTGTTGTTTTTAGGCAACAATAATTGTTGTTTATCACGCAACGGCTATTTATCCAGGATTTCAAGCAACAGTACACATAGGCAATGTAAGGCAAACATGCGTTATTGAAGGGATAATGGACATAAAAGAAGGTGGATTGCAAACAAATGATACTGCATCAGTATTATTTAGATTTCTCAACCATCCCGAATACTTGCATGTTGAAATGCGACTCTTACTGAGGGAAGGTCGAGCAAAGGCTATAGGAAAAATTACACAAATTTTTCCTCTGGTAAATTCTCAAAATACCGATGAATAAATTTAAAATCACTGTTTTTCTCTATAAAACAAGAATGAAGATTATATTGATTTCAAAGAAATCTTGCAGATTTCTCCTTATGTGTTTAAGTAACTGTAATATAAATTGAGAATCTTGTACTTTTACATTAAAAAGTAGGGAGTTATAACTTATTCAGAAAAGTACGTTAAACGTTCCTTCTTTAAAATTTTTTATTTCTTTAAACTAATCCAAATTTGTGCTGTGAAAAATCGAAAATCTCTCTTATTTGCTAAGTAGATTTTGCATAAATAACAAAGTCTTTTAAAAATACGTGGATCTATACAAATATATTTATTTATGAAAAGAAAAGTTCTACGTGTAGAGAGATTTAAAGAAAAGTATAAAAGATGTGATGTGTGAATTATGTAGTTCTTAAATAAGATAATATCCAATTAAGTAAATTAAATTTTAAATAAAATTTAAAATATATTATATTCACTTTGAAAAAGGGACTAAAATAATTCTTGTTGCATAATTCAATTTTCTTCATTCACAAAATTATAAAAAAAAAAGTTGTATTCAAAAAGTTTTCCAGAGTTCGTTTGATCTTCAAAGAAATATTTTAGGTTGATAATATAAAATGTTTACTAAAAATTGTACGTTGTATTTATAGGTACTAAAATTCAGTTTACAATATTAGTAAACGAATTGGCATAATAAAAAAAAAATTATACTATGGTTAAGTGGTATGAGTATTATATAGTTTTGAAAAACGCTGAAATCTTTATTTATTTCAATTAAAAGACAATCCATTTTAATTTATGTTATTTATTTTTGTAATGCGAATGTTTTTTTTTTCAAAATATTTTGCACATTTGACAAATAAAATTATACTTCGAACCTGCATCGCCTTTTATTATCTATTACAATTAATTATAAAGATTATTGGCATTCCTAAAACGATTTTATTTACTAAATTAAAGTAAAACATTTTATGTTTCTTTTATTTACATAAAAATATACTTCAATTTTACAATTTCTTAAAGTTTAAATTACTCAACAAGAATATTATGATTATACATATGCATACGACCTTTGCAAATACTATTCGAGATATGAAGTAAACATATATTTCATACTTAATTTGTAGGTATGATGTACTTGCACGATGTCAACATAAATATTAAGATATTTGGTATGAAGCAATTATTTTCGTGCTATTAGTGTTGCTTATTTTCGTTCGACATCTGTGTAATTCAACTATATTCATTTATTAGGATTTTTTATTTGATTTTTGTCATATATTCATTCATCCTGAATATTAGGATTGAATCGACAATCCGAAACAAATAACGCAGCAACTGAACGATTTTACTTATTGTTTCTTCTAACTAACCGACAAAAATGAATAAGTTTACGATGAATAATTAATTATATTTTCTTTTTAAACATTTTCGTATAAATTTTTAAAAGGGAGTTAAAGTGCGGTTCTTTATAATAATTTCAATTATAATTATACAAATGATTAAAAAAATATGAATTATTGATATAAATTATTGACTATAAAAGTGTATTCGAATGCAAACGCGTATTGGAAGTTTGCTGCGATAATTCCCAACATAAGGCACCACGAATGTTATAATCGTACCTACAAAAGAGCAGCCAAGAAAGATGCGCTGTAAGAAATGCAGGCGGAGTCGGCCATCGAATTATGAGCCAAAATGAAAATAAGGCGAAATTTGGCGAATTTCCCTGGATGGTCGCACGTTGATAAAATTATTTCTTCTCATATTTCTATTTCCAATTCACAAATTATACATTTATTTAATAGATTAAACAGGCTGAAAGTTCGTTTATAAAAATAACTAAAAAATAAAAGTACAAAAATATAAAACAATTTATCAAAATATATATTTCATAATATTTCTTTATTATTATCATTTTCATTAAGCAAATTGTAAAAATGATTTCTAATGAAAGTATTGTGAAAAAGTACATCGTTCGCTGACCTAAGAATAACAAGAGACTCTTTATAGACTGTTTCAACTTACATAGCAGAATTATATTCACTTCGTTTTATACTGTCCGTTAACACACGTCTATCAAAATCGTTTCTTTTCCTACGCTACGTGTGGGTACAGTAACCAGTTTTATTCATAAAAAATTTCTTAAAAATTCTTAAAAACCGGTTGTTATTATTTTTATTTCCAGTTTTTTTAACATTTATGAAATGACAATTAAAACAAAAATGATAGCTACATTCATCTTTGTGTTTTTTGTAATCATTACTTTATCACTTAGAGTGGTTTTTTTAACAGCAGAAGAAGACTCTTCATCGAATAATTCTATAAAAAATCGTTTCAATAATAAAAACAATTTCTTTTTTAATATCGAAGGGGATATGTTTTACGCCAATGAAACGTCAAACGTAAAAGAAGAAAGTGAACTACAAAAAGGTAAATTTTAATCAGAACATTTATTTGCGGCAATTAAAATTTAATACTTTTGTAACTACTAAATACTTATTTAAAACTAAATTCATTTTACAGTTGCAATTAAATATTTAGTTGATTTAAAGAGATATTTTCTTAAAATTACTGTACTTTTTAAAATGTATAAAAAAACGGCTCTATTTCATCAAATAGGCAGACAAAGTTTTCTAATTCCAGAACGATATCTTAAAAAGAGAAAAAAAAATTCTCCTCTAGTTGCACAATGCACAATATTCATCAAAATAAATTTTCAGGCAGAACATCCGAACGGAAGTGCATTGAGTATTCGAAAAAGTCGAGCGAGAGCTTTTGGATTTTAAAGTTGTTCCCGATCGAAGTGCGAACTGAATGTCCAAGGCTCGCGAATAGGCTGACAAAACCGCGCGAGTTCTCGCACGTGGCTGCATTGGGAAAGCGTTTGAATGAATACTCCACGGAATATTTTTGCGCTGGAAGTGTCATATCGGAAAATTGGATCCTTACGGCCGCCCACTGCGCCGACGCTTCTATCGACTTTCCCACGGTTGTGCTGCTGGGCAGCACTGTTATCAACCGTAACGTAAGCATCAATGTGGTTTTATACTTTTCTGGCTTCGCCATTTGTAGCCATTGATCCCTTTATATAGTAAAAACCATGACATTTTCATTGCAGTCAGTGTTAATTCATTTGGGTCATGTGATATATTCATTGAATTGAACGTTTATTCATGTTTTTCGATTGTAGTTATTGTTTGACAGTCATTAGATTAAGAAATAAGGCAACAGTTTTTAGAACTTCAGTATAAGAAACAAGGGCTGCAATTTTTATTATCATTATTCCAAATTCATAATTAAATTGAAAAATGTAGTAAATTAAAATTAGTCCTATTGAATCGTTCAAAAATTCTCTTCCTATCATTCACATATATAGATTTTAAGATTAGTTTTAAGTTTATATTAATTTGATACCTTAAGATTTTAAATTGTCTCATCTTTATACTTAAAGACTATTTAGACCGTAGACATATATTTAAACAAATAAATAAATAAAATGCAAGGCAATTGTATTTGTAATTATATTTACAAAAGTTATTAGCAATTTAATTAATTTTCGATTAATAATGACGAATCAAAAATATTGTATGGATATTCCAGATAAATTTTATTAAACAATTTAAAAACAAAGACAAAAAACGCTGCCAACTGCACTGGCACAATGCTTTCTCATAGAGATGTCTGCATCTCTAGTTAAATTGAGAATTAT
>JAWWEN010000006.1:70302-86582 GCA_035582955.1 Sycophila texana
GAAAATTTCTAAGCGCTAGACAAGGATGTATAGTTTTGTCATCTCTGTCTAGCGCCTAGAAATTTTCAGGCGACGTTGCAAATTTTTAAATTGTTCTTCGAGTTTCAATTCGAGGCGAGTGTACATCCAACAAAAATATTGCATTTTTAATAATGTGTATTTTCATTTCTCTAGCACAATTTATTTATCTATTTTCTAAAATTTATCTTATATTTATGCATAAAATAATTATTGTAAATAATATTATAGTTTAGTGATTAGCAACCAAATTTGTGTAATTAGTTTGTCACCAGTGTTTTATTAGATCTGATACCGTAAGAAAAAGAAAGAAATTAAAAGATTCAGGACATAAAGCCACGACCTTAATGTAGCAAATTCGTCAAGGACCATAACTCAAACAAGTCTTGAAATTAAAATGTATTTTTATAAAAAAGAGATTAATTGATCACATAAAAAAACACACGCGATCTCATTTGTTTACCTTGACATGTGTATTGAATAAATTACAAAATCTATATAATTATATAGTTTGCTTGTTAAAAAAATCAAATTCGAATACTAATTTTTAAAAAGATAATGCCTTAACGTCAATGAAGTGATCAATTAAAAATGCGATAAATTATAATTTATTTATATATTAATTTCAAGATTTATTTGATATGTGTTGATCCTTGATATGAAATGGGTACATTTCCGCATTACTCATTATGAAAATTTTTGTAGAAATGCAAGAACATTAATTTTATTTCAACTTAAATTATTCATACCCAAGTGTAAATTCATGCAAAAGGTACCAAAAGAGTCACGAGTAAGGAATAAATGAACGTGCACAAACTATTAATATCTCAACCCATTAAATGAATCCGTTTAAATGAAAAAAACAATAAAACCTCAGAAAATAGCGTGAAACAGTAAAAAATAAAATTTTATTATCGCATTAATTCCATCATGCGTTGAAGAATGAATCTGAGCTGGAAAATTTTTGAATCATCGAAAGCAATCTCACTAGGTAGAACAAAAGGAACGTATCCATCATTGATCGGTATTGACTTAATTGCTTCACTGTGTAATTTTTATCGAATGCTTCTTCGCAATTTTATCATATGTCTACAATATAAAAGGCAAAACTTTATTTTTTTAAAAAAAGGGGTATTTTTGTATAAATTTGTTTAAAAAATACATTCACGATATTCGAAGGTTTTTACACACTTTTACAACTTCATCATCATCTTTACTCAAAAATTATGTTCACCAGGGAGATGAGCAAATTTTCTGTCGCAATACCGACCGAAGGAGACCACACAGCCATAAAATTACCAAATTTCACACCAGCAGCCAGATTAATCCTATCGTTAGATTCGTTAGTTGTTTACTCCGTCGCGTCCACGTGCGTATATTCCCGAGTGCGCGCGCACCCATCGGCGATCGGTATTAGCATGCACCGATCAATATATATATATATCTATACGCGCATCTTATATCCGCACTCTCCGATACCGACTCACGCGCAAATTAACCATAATTGTTGAAAACGCTGCGATCGAATCTTCATTATTCTCTCCGGACTTATGTAATCCCGTTTTTACTCGCTGGCAATTTTATGTGTTTTCCCGATACACGGGACGCGCCGCCGCCTTTATCCGTTAACACATATCGTTATAGCCCGCGAGAGTTTTCGGGGTGACGATAAATTAAAAAAAAAATTAATAAATAAATAACTGATACGCCAAGTGAAAATAAATAGAGCGTTGCAATCGCACATCCCAATGGCGATTCAAAAACTCGCGCGATAAATCGAATGCATGTATATTAATGTATAATCGTCGTGCCGCTAACGAAAATAAGGCCATGTGATAGAACGCGACGATATGCACATAAAAAAATTATCCTCTCCCTCGAACACAAATAAAAAAGAAAAAAAAACGCGTGGCACGCGCACAACAGAACCGAACGCATTAAAATACAAAATAACTTACTACAAACTATAAAAAATATATATTATTTAAAAAGTGTGTGTTGTGAGAACCGGAAGATCCAATTGCTTGAAAAATTGAGCAAGAACCATGCGCCGACCGGTAAGTGTATATATAGTTTCCTAAATGTAAAATGTTAAAAGAGACCCCAGAAAGTTATACCAAAAAACAGAATAGAATTTTTTAATTTTACCATAGAGATCGGCAGCATAGGCAAGCCTTCTTGGTAGCAGCGCCACAAGGCATACCACGGCGACGACCTCCGCAAACCGATACCTGATCCTTCTCGGCACGTCCATCTTCTAGATCTCCTTCAGAACCTCTCCTCCTCGGCCTTCACACAAATCTATATATAAAACGTCGAAACGAACAAAAATCGGCGCCGGAATATCGGTACCGGCGGCTTTATAAATCGGTAATGGCGACTATATATATATATCGGTAAGAGCTATATTATGTATATATCGGTTACGGCGACTATGTATATCTATATATACTACGCGGCGTTACTTATATACAGATTGAAGCGAGAGCGAGTGTGCGTCTGGAGACGCGACGCGCCAACTGAAATCGGCGCGCGCTCACGGCGAGTTTTATCAGAGTCGCGGAGAATGAGTGTATTACGCCTCGATGCGATTGAGACGATGACTCGCGCGCCGCGCGTCATTAGACGCGCGCTTTTCGCGGCTTCACAGAGCCGATCGTCTACGACCGGCTCCCGGCTAATTGTATAAGTACACATGATGTGTTATACATATATAGGGTGTAACTGCTATTACCTGGAGCGCCAATGGGCAATCCCGCGCGATAGACTTTTCGCGGCAACCGATTTTTCCGTTGAAAAAAGTTTTCATTATCATTGCCGCTGCTTTCAGGCTTTTCCTAATTGCGACAGAGAATTGGGAATCCGTGGCAGATTATATACGAATTTTTTTTTATATTTGATAAGGTCTGTTTTGCTGACTACACTAGGCGTGCCGCGATTTACTTTTACTTAGTATATGCTCGTGGAGTTTATAGTGTTTATTGCGCGGAGTCTCCGCGAGTGGCTAAGTATGTACATATGAATTTGGAATTTCCAGATTTTAAGAAATAAAGATTAGAAAAGTTTATTATAAATTTGATTATGCCGCTTCGTTACGGACGATAATGTAATATAAATAAAGAGTATAAACGGAACTTTAATTTGCGTAATTGAGTTAATCATTCTTTGCAAATTTTTTATATATTAAATAATGAAAAGTGCAATCGAAATAATTATGTACAATCAAATTTTCAAGAACATTTTTTCAAGTCAACTGAAGTAATAAGTTTTATCGTACATCGTGCATGTTTTGCTAAGATAGCTGCTGTAATAATAGTCGTGCCATGATGGGTAAGAATTTATTGGATGTTTATTTCTAACAAACTGTATAAAAAAATATGATTCAATTTTAATTTTTTAATCAGTCTACGCAGAAACTATATTATAATTCTCAAAATTTTGAAATTTAATACTAATTGATTTATCAAATGCACCATATTTAAATATACAATAATAATCGCAGCATTTTCGTATGAGTCCTGAAGAAGAGCATCCAAATGACAAATTTATTACTTTTTATGTTTGACTGAGATTCCATAATTTGATTAGAAAAATTTTGTATATCCTATATTTATTAATTTATTCTTATTAATTAAAATATGATAACAGTATAGTTTATCATGACCTTCTCAAGCAATGCATGTATTTATCGTACCTCATTATATTTCTACAGTTTTATTATTGTATCCGCAGAGCTCCTGTTTAATGAGGAAAACGCATTTTTGAAAAGCTGTGTGGGGAAGATCGCATATAAGATTGTACAAATTAATGAATTCATTTTAAATCATACATTATATTTATCATAAACGATTGCTTTGTCCCTGAACTGCTTACTGGAAGTCTATACGCCTCTAGTTAATGAAGACTAAAATTATGCACTGGCGATTTATTTCATATTAAAAAGTAAACATTTTTTCAATCCCATTTCCTCAGGATGATGCTCAGTATCTCATGTATTATACCGTTAGGTATCACAGTTAAAAATTCAAAAATAATAATAATAATAATAATAATAATAATAATAATAATAATATGTGCTTACCTTAAATCGCATGACAAAAATTATCACGTTTTTCAAAAAAAACTTTATCGAAAAAGATTAAATAATACTAAATAAATACCTATAACATTTGGATATATTCAAGGTATATTTGTAAAAGAAAAGAATGTCAATTAACTAACTGCATCAGCAAAATTAATGTAGCGTACATTGAGGAAAAGCTATTGAGCGGAAGTAGATAAAGGCGGGCATGGTCAGACAGCCGGTCAGACAGCCTTTCTATTTGTAAGATGTCATAAATTTTCTTCATTGAAAATCGCACAAAAAAATGCAATTTTAGTCAATCGCGATGAAAAAATAATCATAATAAACATTGCTTTAAAATTTTCTGCAATTATGAAACATTTGGACAAAAATAAACGTTGGAAAACTCTATAATCACTTCGCACTTTCACTATAGATGCAATAAGCTTTCGAATGATACATATAGTAGATTTACTACAGATAAATTGTAAAAAGACTACATTTATTTTATCAGTATAATATTAGCTTTCTATCTTATTATAATCAGAGCTCTATTTAATTTAAAAAAGTGTACATATATATAAAGAGCAAACAAACGCAACGAAGAAAAAAAAACGAATTTGATAAAAACTTTAAAACTGCTTTATTTTAATTACGTACAAAAGAGAAATAAAATGTTAGTTAAAAAACTTTTCGACGCAATAATACACGTACAAACAACCAGATAAATGAACGTGCATTTCATAGTATTGCGAATCAACATGAATTAAATAATCAACATAAATACATAGATCTGTATATATATGTATATCGATTTCCATTCACTTAGTGCCGTAAATTTTAACAATAAAATCGATTCCCCGATTGAAGGAACTCACGAACTGGATCGTGACGAAGGAATACCCAGGCCCGCCGCTGATGATGGTCGGCATGGCTCCGTTGCCGTCGGTGTGCTGGTCGAGGGCCTCGACCTGGGTGATGCGCGTTACTCCACTGCCGACGTAAGTCAGCGTCTCCGTGACAGTCTTAAAAAATCGCCAGGTCACCTCGACGTGCTTCCTCGCCAGGAGGACGTCCCTTGAGTTTCTTTCGCCCAATATCAAGGTGTTGGATTCGACCGAATCGAAAGCTGCTCCGTTCGAAAGTTTCACGGAGGCGAACGCCAATAGGCTGCAGAGCGTCACCGCCAGAAGCTGCTTGTCCCTCATGGTTTTCTATTTACGGTACTGGAAAGTAAATTAAATCTCTCTTTTTTTAATGTTTCTAAACATTTATTTATAAATTATTACCTTATACTTTAGTTTCCCTATCAGAAATAGTATATATTACGCACCTACGGGGGAACACAAAAAGACTGTCTTGATCAGATCGCATGTAAATTGGTAAATATGCGACTTGAGGTTTTCTTTATTTACTGAGCATGTGGTGCTGCGTATTATATTTTTTACCACCGCACCGAGTGCAAATTACCACATGCTCAACACGCCACCGGGTGGGAATGTGGTACTTTCCGCGAGGGTGTGGTGAAAAAATGATTTTCTAACTTTTAAATTTAGTCATGACTTGCATAATATAGTCATAATAATTATTATTATTTCACCGTTATTAAATCACTGTTATCCGGTATTAAATAATATTTCAAATAAATATTACAAATTAAAGGCTATCTACGATTGTTAAGTGTATTAATTTTGAAAGATAAGAAAAAGAAACGTAAACAATGATTAATGTGGCGATAATTATAAAATGACGTGCGTATACCTAAATGACTCAACTGGAAAAAAAGGAAAAACGAAAAAAATAATTCTTACCAGGTTTTAGAATACTATTTTGGACATAGGAAAATAATTTGTTAGACTTTATTACTAGTAGTTCCTTTCAATTTCTGTTAATGAATGAGCCGGAAGATACACGGAAGAGATATCCCCCTCCGAACTACAATTCAACTACTTTTATAATTGAGAAATTTAATCATTGTTGATTATGAGAAATTAAAGGTTCATTAAGCACGCTAACTTCCTGAGTATAATTAGAGAATGAAATATTGTAAATTTTTAAATTAAAAAAAAGGCGCGAGTCAGTTTTTATTGCATAAATGATTATAATAATAAATTATTTTATTAAATCAACATCATTAATTCTATATTTAATTAATCTGTTATTATAATAATAAAAATATGATTTAACCGATAGATTTGCCTTTTTTAAATTGACCTAAATTAATAATTATCAAAAAATGTTGCACATATTTAAGATGAATATCTATAATAAACTATGATTTTTTTGCATTATTTTTATATACTTAAATACGATCGTGGGCAAATTCTTTTCGCTTAATGCGAATTAAATCTGACTATTAATTTATAACAAGAAAAATTATACAGTGATACTTTTTATTGTTTACTGTTAAACATATCTTGGAAATCATTCTATATATAGATTAATTTCTTTTTATTTAGTTTTTTTAAAACGCAAAATAACAGTGTTTTTAAGCTATAGACTATCGCATTTTCAAGCTACGATTTCATATTTTGCGCCAACTTTACAATTTAAGTAAATTACGAGTTTTATAATACACTCGTAAAAAAGTTCTAAAAAGTAATTTACTCACCGTCGGTAAACTACTCACCCAACCCTATATAGCAGAGCAATAGAGACACATAAATGACCGCCACGTCCCTTGTCTCCATTCAACTCGTCTGCTGTTGTTTATAATTTCGGGCGCGTTGGATTATCGCCGTCAAGTTTGAGCCCACGAAAAAATGACGAATTGCCGTATACCACAAGAGTCGACTGTTTCGTTATTGTTTGTGCCCCAGCACCGATTCTCTGCGGCCTTCCAATTGTCGGTTTCCGTCAATGCGTCCAGGCATATATATACGTAACCTTACGTTCTGTATTGCGGTGCTGGACAGTGACTACTATAGCAATAATAATTAAGTGTCTCAGGTAAGATTTACTATAAGTAATAACTGCTTTAATTATTCACTAGAAATATTCTACTCGCAGTGTTGTGCACCTCCTGCACTTCCTCTCACTCTCTATTGCTTAATCATCCAGCACGATTCAGAAAAATTGTTGCATGTCTGTTATTACTCATGGTTTTTCCAAATTATCGTACTTTTGTTATTTATGCACAGCAACAGGCTTTGTCTTTGTTATGAAAAACTATGCAAACTTTAATCTTAATGTTCACACGTGAAATGTAGAACATAAAAAAATTTAGATTTTATAATTTACGTTTTTAGTAATATCTGAAAGTGTATAGTTTATTTAAAACGATAACTTGTTTTATCTTGTATCATGATATTGAGATACCGACAAAAATATTAATCTCACTGTCTGAGCCCAACCGGATTCTTTAAAAGGTTAACTGTCCACTGCTGATGACTCATGGCATCGTTAACCTGTTAAATGTAATATTGTTTTGAGAAAACTACAGGATTTTTAAATTGTAGTACTATTTATATCAATATCTACCTAATTGATGCTTTTATTAATTCCAAGAGCAATGAAAACTTTAATACAATTTAAAATTTGTATATGTTTTGTTCAATTATAAATATAGTTATGACATTTGAATGAATCATATTGAGTAATTAGATAATTAATACTGTATGTCCGCAAGTCTTGAAATTCTGCAAAATAGAGGCTAATAAATATCTATCCTTTTCTTTAAAAAATTATTTTTATATACTAATTGCATTAAATAACTTTGCACGCATCAATAAATACTATTTGTTACAATAATATTTAAAAAGTGATAATAATACTTAACATCAGTAGTTATTATTGATTTTATACTGTAAAAATTCTACTCTAGTTTTTAATTACTTAAAAAAAATAGATTAACTAAAAGGCTAGGATATAAATTTTCTTTTAAAAAATGAGTTTTGACATTATTCCAATTAAATGTGTTAACAAATATTTTACAGTATATTTGTTAACACATTTAATCCGGCTAAAACAAACATTTTTAATTAAATTTTCACTCCACATTGATCTTTCGATTCCATTGAATTTAATTCTACTTCAGCGCACCTCAATTTTACCAAAATAGTTTAAAGTTAGTTTGCAACAAATTAAATTACAGACCGAGCAAAGTCTTCGAAAAATATTTTGCACAAAAAAAAATAACATTCGGGAGACTTAAAACTTTAAACTTTAGCGCGTGAAATAGAGACATCTATTCGTGGCGATCGAAGCGTCCCCTGCATTACTTGGCACGTACAACACACATAATCACCCAGATATTGTATGAGTAATTCCTGCATATCTATATACATATATATAGAAAGTATAGATACAGATATACACATAGTATTTCGCGTTGCCAAAGAAGATACATACGTCTATCTTCTTTGGTGCTCCCGTACTAAAGTTTTTTTCTATATATTTTTGTTGTTGTTCCGTTTTAATTTATTATATCGTTTTTAAGAAAGATGACTAGTTTAACAGTAGAGTTAGCGTACCCCACGATCGTCTAATCAGGATGACGAGAAAGAAGCGGCATAAGGTAGAGGAGCCAAAGACATTTAACCTCTCTCCCAATTTCTAACTACGTGCGCATATTTAATAATCGATTATTGTTTAGCTGGATATATAAAATAAATGCAACAAAGTGCAACTGCGGCTGTATACATGCAATTCTAGTCGGACCCTATAGGTAAGGATGCCAGTCAAATGTGTACACAAGTTCGGTAGCTACGGGGATTTTAGACCGAAAAATGACAATAAATTAAGTGCAATGAGGGCGACGGAACGAACTGTCGAAACGTCATCGGCGGAAAAAAAAAATAGACGTGTCGTTGACTCCGAGATAAAAGAAATAAATATGCGCGCACTCGTGATCGGGCGAACATTTTTCAAAACGAATTTTTGCCAACAATGAAGGCTGTAGGTGTGTCCTCATTTGACGCGTTGCTGCTAGATAAATGAATTACGGGAAAAAGTGCCAGGCATATAATGTTAGGTGTACGATAGAAACCATCATTAATGCACTTCATCTTTATTGCTGACTTGTCGTTAAATCATTAATTCGCGATAAATTGTAAATTCGATTTATTTTTTTTTTTTCTTTGTTAATTATTTTTTTATATAGTCACATTTAAATTGTTATTTAATTTGTTTGACTTTTAAATCGAACGTTTATTCTGCTTGAAATTATCTCATTTTGATTTTTCGTTATTGCGGAGTATGATACGTTTGAAGAATGAAAGAAGTTATTCGAATGATCTTTGATAAATTTTATCTTAGTTGTTGCACTAGAATGAGGTTTATAAAGACTTATGCGCTACATTTTTATTGCAGGCAATCAAAACTCATTTATTCTTATCAAAACTGTTGAAAGAAAGTATATTTGATAAATTTTGGACTACATTAGTATAATAAGACGTATTATTGTCTAAATAAGTGTACCCTATGATGACAATTAGCTGATATTAAAAAAAAATATATAATCAATAAATAGAGAAACAAAAATTTTATAAACAACAAAGAATTAAAACTAAAAAGTGAATCGTAGGAAAGCTTCTGCTATTTTGATTAAACGATTCATATTTAAAAGGTTTTCATTCTTCTTTACAGTAATTCAGGTAAGAAAAGTAGATATTGATAGAAAACAAAGTAAAAGAATAATTTATCTAATGTGTATTGAATTATTAATGTCACTTTATTTGATATCCACAAGTAATTTAAAAATTTAATATTATAAGACTGTTATTTTGTAATTATTTTCATGTTACTTTACTAATGCACTTAGGTAGTTGAATGTTTATAAAATTTTAATTGAAGTTACTAATCATTTTTAAGAATACCTTAGATTTTACTCTAGCATAAATAATGTGTTTTTTACTTACACACTAATAATATTCCAGAAAAATTGATTTCCAAAGTTAATTGCTTATTAAATAAAAAGTTGAATTTATTATTTACATTAATTATACACTATATCTTTTTACAGTTTAAAGAATTCATTTAAATGATAAAAAATTAAATTTAAACAAGCAATTATCTTATGATATTTAATTTGATTTATGCAATTTATTTTACTCTTTTAAATTTAGTTTAAAGTAGTAATTTCAATATTTTTAACTTTTTGCAGTTAATCAATCAAGATGGCACACAATTTAACACCTAGTGTTAACTGCTCACTTGATGACATAGATTTAAATGCCCTTAAAGACCCTGCTGGCATTTTTGAACTTATCGAAGTTGTTGGAAATGGTACCTATGGACAAGTATACAAGGGAAGACACACAAAAACTGGGCAATTGGCTGCCATTAAAGTCATGGACGTCACTGAAGACGAAGAAGAGGAGATTAAATTGGAAATTAACGTACTCAAGAGGTACTCAAATCACAGGAATATTGCGACTTACTATGGAGCTTTCATAAAAAAGTCACCACCTGGGAAAGACGACCAGCTATGGTTGGTCATGGAATACTGTGGTGCTGGATCTGTAACTGATCTTGTTAAATCTACAAAAGGCCAAAGTCTTAAAGAAGAATGGATAGCTTACATATCAAGAGAAATTCTTCGTGGTCTCAGCTACCTACACAGCAACAAAGTCATTCATCGTGATATAAAAGGGCAAAACGTTCTGTTGACTGATAATGCAGAAGTCAAACTAGTTGATTTTGGAGTCAGTGCTCAATTAGATAGAACAATCGGTCGTAGGAACACTTTTATTGGCACACCTTACTGGATGGCTCCCGAAGTAATTGCCTGCGATGAAAACCCTGAAGCTACGTATGACAATAGAAGTGATCTTTGGTCACTGGGGATAACGGCGTTGGAAATGGCAGAGTCTCAGCCTCCTCTTTGTGACTTGCATCCTATGAGAGCACTATTTTTAATTCCCCGAAATCCTCCTCCTCGATTGAAGTCGAAGAAGTGGGCCAAAAAGTTTCACGGTTTCATCGAGACTGTCTTAGTTAAGGACTACCACCAGAGGCCATATACCGAACAACTGCTGAAACATCCATTTATCCGCGATCAGCCCACTGAGCGTCAAGTAAGGATCCAACTGAAAGATCACATTGATCGATGTAAAAAGCGAAAGCAGGAGAAGGAAAGGGACGACTACCGATACAGTGGCAGTGAGAACGAAGACGACGAACCGGCGGTCGCAGGAGAACCTTCCTCAATTATCCAAGCACCAGGAGGCGACACTCTACGACGCAACTTCCAGCAGATCCAAGAGGGTCGAACTCTGTCGCAAGAAGTATCGCCTCACAATGCACCCGCTAAAGATAATAATAAGCAAATTCCTAGTCGAGCTAAAGAACCGGACGGCGGACAGCACAATAGACCGTCGGTGCCGCACAGACTGATCGTCGTACCAGACCCGCATCCCCCCTCTCGACCACTGCCTCCTACACCCAAGGACGACCCGCGACAATCGCACAAAGTTCCGACTCCACCCTCAAATCACCAAGTGAGCGGCGGCGGAGCCAGTGGCGGCGGCTCGGTAAGCGTACCGGTGTCACAACGAAACAGCCACGTTTTCAAGCCCATGGCTCTCATGATAGAGAGCGACAGCGACGACGACATGGAGGACGTCAGCGGCAACAGTAACAGGAACGACGGCACCCTCCTCGCCAGCGACCCACCTAAACCCCTGCCACAACTGGAGGGCTCCTCCTCCTCATCTCAGGCTCACAACTCGCACCACGAGGCCGGCGCTCCGAACCGACCTCTGCCTCCCACTCCCGACGAAGAGGAGGTCGGCGATCACACTTTGGTCATGAAGAGGAACCGAGAGAGCGACCGGAGCAGAGTGGCCGGCACAACCAGCGGCGATTTTCAGAGACTGGACTCCCCAGGCTCCAGAACGAGCTCAGTCCTACCGGATCTGCTGACTTCCTCGCCCGGCCAGCGCCAAGATAAGTCAATAAGCGACGAGTACCGACAGGCGGTCAAGTCTCCGCCGTTGGCTCTTCAACAGAAGCAACGATCTTTCTTGACCTTCGGCTTCGGCGCAGGCCCAGCCAGAAGAGAGTCCCACGTGAACGTGAACGTCACGCCGACGAGTCACGACTTGACTTCCGACACTCCGGAGATAAGGAAATACAAGAAGCGATTTAACAGCGAGATTTTATGCGCGGCTCTGTGGGGAGTCAACCTGCTTATCGGCACTGAGAATGGGCTGATGCTTCTCGACAGGAGTGGCCAGGGCAAGGTTTATCAGCTGATAAGTAGAAGGAGATTCCAGCAGATGGAGGTTCTCGAGGGGCAGAATATTCTCGTGACCATCAGTGGAAAGAAGAATCGAGTGAGGGTCTATTATCTATCCTGGCTGAAAAGCAAGATTCTGCGGACGGACGGACACAGCGAGCAGGTCGAGCGGCGCAATGGCTGGATCAACGTGGGCGATTTACAAGGTGCTGTGCATTTCAAAATAGTTAAATACGAGAGAATAAAGTTCTTGGTCATTGCTTTGAAAGAGTCCATTGAAATTTATGCTTGGGCCCCTAAGCCTTATCACAAGTTCATGGCATTTAAATCCTTCGGTGAGTTAGCACACAGACCACTTCTGGTTGATCTCACTGTCGAGGAAGGAACTAGATTAAAAGTAATTTATGGAAGTACCGATGGCTTTCACGCTGTGGATTTAGATTCCGCTACTGTTTATGATATATATTTACCGAAACACACTCAAGGGCCAATTTGCCCTCATTGTATCGTGGCTTTACCAAATAGCAATGGAATGCAACTTCTTCTCTGTTATGATAATGAAGGTGTTTATGTCAACACTTACGGAAGAGTATCTAAAACTATGGTACTGCAGTGGGGTGAGATGCCCACTAGTGTGGCTTACATTGGCATAGGTCAGATTATGGGTTGGGGCAATAAAGCCATTGAAATAAGAAGTGTTGAAAGCGGACATTTAGATGGTGTGTTTATGCACAAAAAGGCACAGCGTCTAAAGTTCCTTTGTGAACGGAACGATAAAGTATTCTTCTCATCAGCGAAGGGAGGAAGCTCTTGTCAAATTTACTTTATGACATTAAATAAGCCTGGTATGGCCAATTGGTGATTCATGTTATGTTGCATATTGTTACCAATCAATGGCCAAATCTTTATGAAAATATATATATCCTTTTGCACTAACCTTATATGGAATGTGTACAATGGAAAAAAATTTGGATGACTTTAGGGAATGAATTTTAATTCCTATTGAACGCCCAGCTCTATTGAATTATACACCTGCAGAAATTAAGCGGACATTTCGTGTTTGGCGATAAAAACACTATTTAGAAGCTTTTAAATAAAGGCAATGTCTGGAAAAGATCATCATCAAGTGCAGTGAAGACCACCATGAACCTTGTTTCTAACATTATGGATTACCTAGATTGGAGAAGCATCACTGTTTCATTTATGTCAAGATGTTCATTGATAATATACTTATCAATTTTGCACACTCTACTCTTCAAATCAGAAGGCACAATAATTTTCATTTATGAAATACAGAACTGAATGGTAGTCTAAATGTAGAGGCAGCTAAGTATACACAAGTCATTGTACTCACGTCAACCAAAAAAATTGATCTTGAAACTGAAGAATAATGTGAAACAAAGTCAACACTTTTAAGTTGAAAAATGAAAGCAATCTTTTAAATGAAAAAGTTCAACTTTTTAAGAAATTATTAAGCAGATTCAATCTGATTTTTAATGTTAAATATGTGTAGAGTTTTATGTTCTAAGGGGTACATTAACAAGCAGAATAAATACTAATTTTTACTTTTCGATTTTTTAATTGACAAAATATCATATATCTAAGTACTTATAAATTTAACAAACTTTTTATGATATTCAAGTGTTGTATGTAAGCAATAGCATTTAACAATGAATAAATCATGATAATATTTTATTCAGTATTTTATTGGTCTGAAAAAAAAATCATTGTATAATTTTCAAAATTACTAAAAATTAAATTATGTGTAAAAAAGGAACAAAAAGTGTAAATAACTTTAATTTTCTAAGACTTGAATGTTTTAAAAAACAGCAAACAAAATTTTAAATAGAAACAAGGGGATGGAAATAAAAAAAAAAGATAAGTAACGAACAAGCTTAAGTAGAAAAAAATGGTTGATTTAAGTCTTTATAAATGTTTTTTAAGGTCAAATAATAAATTATAGAAAAAAATGTTTTTTAATTATTACAACTGCCAGAGAAAAAAAAAGCGAAAAATCTACGAATTACGGTATCAAAAAGCTCGAGTGTATGTTAAAGAAAATTTACCTTTAGTTGTAAGAATAAATAATAATCAATTTGAACAATAAGTTTATGAAGTAAAAACTTTATAATACTAGGAATATTATTCCAATAAAAAAAAATATCCTTATATAGTCGTAATTTTAAGTGCATAAAAGTTTAACGAATATTATTTACTTTACATGATTTTATATTCAGTAATTTTAGTTTCTAGGAAGATTGCAATTTAGAATTTAATTTATAAAAGAAAAGTTTTATTTTAGTATTACTTTACGAATCATAAAGCAAATTTTATAATTCTTCTTCTTTTTTTATATTGCATATATTAAAAAAAGCAACTTTTATAAACCTTTGTATAAATGAAAAACTTTTGTAAACTTGTAATTTTAAGCCAAGTGTAAGCGAATATTTTGTTGTAATAAGTTTAAGAACATGATATAGAAGTAATCTTTATACACGTTAGTATAAACGAACCTTAATAAGCATTTGTAATATTATTTTATAAAGAAAAAAAAATCTACATAAAAAAAATATGTAATTTAGAGATACCTACACAATTTTCTAAAGACAAAACAAAAAAAAAAAACTTTTATAACTTTGTGAAAGGAAAAAAATTCATGTAACCTTAACTATAGACGTGTATCACGCAGAATAACATTTAAGTATACAAACAAGAACAAAAAAAAACGAAAGAAAAACCAACTCATATAAGCAACACTCAGTATATAGACTAAATTCCATAAACTTTTTGTAATGACAGCTTTAAAACACTATAAATTTTAATGTAAAATACTTGTTAAAAGTTTAAAATGTAAATGTTAGCGAATACGAGTAGAGCATTAGGCTGCAGACATTCAGCGTGGAAAACTTTGAAAGGTTTTGTACCGCGGGACCTTAGCCCCCGGGACGGGGAGGAGAATGGAGAAGCGATAGGCGTGAACTGGCCCGGGCCCAATGTAAAACGAGCCCAGTAAAAAAAAAAAAAAAAATAAGAAGAAACTACCCTTAGCTCCTCGGTTCAACTTTAGTCAAAGCGTTCGGAGCCAGTTCGTACTTTTCCGAGTAGAGAATAACTAGAAAAAAGCTCCACTTCTCTAGATATCACTTTTTACTGCTTAACTGCTTTACGAAATTTAAACGCTAACTCAAGAGGTCCCCGTTTTACTCGGATTGTATTTTCCATCACTTTGTTGTATTCGCTTTTACTTAAAAAAAAAAAAAAAAAATAATAGTAATGATAAATAAAGAATAAATTCGCGTCGACATTTCAGCGGTCCTTATCCTCTCACTGATCGACTGAATTTTTTAACTCTTTGGAACGTTGTGCTCTCTACTATTAAGTTTGTCGATTGTTTCGCTTTGCGCGTTGATTGAATGAAATACGCATTTTAAAGCGGATAGGGGAAAAACTGTACCGATTGTATTTTACGAATTGTAGCTCGTTAGAACAAACGCTGAAATGATTTTTTTTTTTTTTAACCAAAAATTCATTTAAGACTGAGTAAAATTCAGGACACGAGGGAATTTTTAACCACTTTGTCAATGCGATACCGAATACTGTATTTTAAAAGAAACATCTCTGTGTAACCACACTTATCATTGATGATTATTTCGTGATATTATCATTTGTTTTTTTTTTTGTCCAAATTGTCTAAACAAATTTATATTAAATTTTTTGTTTAAATAAATCATAGTTAAGTGTTAAAATAATTCAGAGTTCTGTGGTTCTTTTTATTTTCCTTCCTTCCGTCCCATACTCCAGTAGGGCAAATCAATCAATAAAAGAATGTAAAAGGAATAATTTAACTTAATTAGATAACGCCTTGAATTTACAATGAAATAAATGTATTATAATTGTATACTTGAATAATGAAAGAATGAATGCTGAAAAAAAATTGTTAAGATCCCTATTGAAAAAAGTCAGGTGATTTGTCAGGTGATTTGTCAGGTGAGATCTCATGCCAAAATGTCATGTAACTTT
>JAWWEN010000006.1:94604-106408 GCA_035582955.1 Sycophila texana
ACGAAGCATAAAATAGTATTTTGTAAAAATTAATAGAATTAGTTTATTCGTATTCTTGAAGTATTTATTTACTTTTTGTTATCTTTTACTATTGGTAAGTAACAAATATTTATTAATTAATTCAATTAAACTAGAAATTTTTGTAAGTATCATTAATTAAATTATTTATTTTTACAGATTGGTTTTAAGTTGCATATAAATGAATTGAGTAATTAAATGGTGCAAATAATTTATTCAAATTGAACATCCTACATTACATATTCGAATGATTATTATAATGAAACAAAAAATTTTAAAGAATTAACTTATTAAAGTATATTTAGAAAATTGTGTCTCTTTTAATGTCATTTATTGTAAATAAAATAACTGCAATAATAATTATATTCTTCTTAATTATAGGTTAGGTATTGCCATCGATTGACACAAAAGGAATAACTACGTTTGTTCCCCACTATTTCCTCTTATTCCCTCTTATTTCCTATTCCCCTGCTCTTATTCTTTTAGCGTGTACTAGCCCTAAGAAGTTCAAAAATTATATCACTTCAAAAATTGTAAGGTAAAAACCCAATATCAACGTATGTACATACATAGAGGCGCGCGTTACGGCCTCGTAGGCAAATCATTCGTGTTCCAACTTAGCTCGCTGCTGTCGGCTGCGCCTCTCGATTCAATATGAATACTATATGATACAAGACGGATGCACACATTTGCATGGTAAATAAATGTTGAATAGATTATAACACAAAATACTTTAAATTAAAAAAGTTATTGTCATATGTAATAATAGATCGAAGACAACAATCTATCTACGGCAGCGGTTTTTTTTTATTCATTTTAATATTAATACAATTTTTTCTGTTTCTTGTTTTGATTTACTATTGTGATAGAATTTTTCAATAAACTGGATAGTTTGCATTTTAAATTGAATAAACAATTCCTAATATATTTGTTACCAAAAACATTAGTGACAATTATTGCTAATAGACAATTTTGAAAAATCAAATTTTGCATTGAGTATAAATCTCGAAGGGAATAAATATTTTCAGACTTTCAAAAAAGAAATTATTATACACAGAGCACAAGTGGTTTTCACAGTCTTAATAGATTAGTTTACTTTAAGTGCAGTTTCTTTATAACAGTTTTTTTCTTCTCTATAAGATACCATGCTTAAAAAATTTAGTTGGCCAGGGTGGTGCACCGAAAAGATTTTTTAATTGAATAGTGCGTTATAAATAAAAATAGCGTAGGGTATTCGTACTATCGATCGTAGCCACTTTGTGCCTACGCGTTTGTTTACAGCCGGTCGCCAAGGTGACGAAACGTGGTCCAACGAGCTGGTAGCGGGTGCAGCCCTGCCTGCGAGCGTATGAAAAAAAGGGCGCAGCAACTGCAGGGAATTTCAGGCGCGACGGCCAGACCAATGAAAAAATAGCGCGCGCCTCTCGTTCGACGGGGTGCTACTGGCGTGGCGCGGCGGCTCCGGCAGCTGCCTCAGCGCTCCGCCGCTGGTCGCGCGCACCTCGCCAGCCATTGGCCCTAGCGGACCAATCGTCGGGCGACCGGGGCACAAAACTCGCTTCGCCAGCAATATGGCTGTCAGTATAAATGTGATGCCTGTAGGATGCGTTTCTCTCCGCGATCCCCCAGGACGAGGCGTCCGTGGCAGCAGCAGCGAGTGCAGCGGGCCCGGCGCCGTGATGTGAGACGCGCCGGCGGTGCGAGCGCTTGGGAAACGGCTATGCGCGTCGGCTGAGCGCCGGTCCAGTGAGCCCCGTCGAAGCGCCAGGCACGCAGCCGAGCAGGTGGGACGCCAGCCCCGGGCATGCGGGAGGCCCGCGAGGCCCGCCGCCGACTCTGAGCGAGCCCCGAAGCCCAAGCCGAAACAGCCCAGTCGCCAGCATGACGTCCAGGTGAGTGCCGATTGCCGCCCTTCGCCCCGAGATTCGACCCTCGCTGACGACCCTCTGCTTTGCAGGCTTGACAGACTGTTCATCCTGCTGGAGACCGGAACCAACGCCGTGACCAAGCGAGCGGCGGCCCAGCAGCTGGGGGAGGCACAGAAGCTCCATCCCCATGAGCTGCACCATCTGCTGGCGAGAGTCTCCACACTGCTCAAGTCCAGCCAGTGGGACACGAGAATCTCAGCGGCCCATGCTGTGCAAGCAATCCTTTCTCAGGTTCCACTGTGGAATCCGGAGCCTAGGAGTAGTACCGAGAGAATCAAAGGTAAGCCTGCCTTTTTTCTTTTAACGTGGCTCTTCTCTTACTTGTACTTTGATTTTCAGTGGAAGAGGAGGAAGTGACCAATGCATCGCCCCGGCTTCAAAGTAAACTCAGTTTGGACAATTTTGACATGGCTCGAGTTCTCACTCAGAGCTCTTATCTTACTGGTTCCGAAGGGACAGAGTATGATTTGACTGTGGTAGAGGGGGAGCTTCCTCCGGGTCAAGACGATAAAGTCCTTGCAGCTAAATTAGGTCTCCATCCAAAGCTCATGGGTGTTGATACTGCTGATCTCTTTACTTCGGATGATTTAGCTCCTGCTGTTCCTGTTGCAGATCCTAAACTGGAAAAGATGTCGATAGAGCAAACTTTGCAGGAAACAGCTGGCTTAAGTCGAAGGGAAATGAATCGAGCTCGGAGAAAAGCCAGGCAATCGATATCCAAACAACGTTCCAGAGAACCCGAAGATCCAGGAAATTCTTCCGATGCTGGAAACTCTATAAATCTGGTACCTCAGAATTCAGAACCATTTAATAAGAAAATTAAGCTAGAAGATGGAAATAGTTTAGGAGCTTGGTATAACTCTTCCAGTGGTACAGTCATTGACTCAAGATGTGCCGTTCCGGATGGAACTGGTTGTTGGCCAGACTCGGCTATTGATTGGCCACTGGAGGCTTTTGCGGAAAGTCTTCTTCAAGATCTTTTTAGTTTAAAGTGGGAAGTCAGGCATGGAGCTGCGACAGCTCTCAGAGAGTTTATAAAACTTCATGGACGAGGTAAGAGAATACTTTAATATCAATTTTCGCGATCTTATGAGAGTCAATTCTAAAACACAAATGATGTACCTTGCAGGAGCTGGAAAGTCAAAAAATCAATCCTTAGAAGAAATGGAGGAGAGTCATCGAAGATGGATAGTCGATGCTGCATTACGTCTCCTATGTGTCTTAGGTATTGACCGCTTTGGTGATTTCATATCGGACCAGGTAGTTGCTCCAGTGCGTGAAACTTGTGCCCAAGCTTTGGGCTCTCTTGTCCTTCTAATATCTAGCAAGAAGCAAATGAAAATAGGTCAAATCGAAGAGAACGGCGAAAGCAAGGATGAGAAGAAAGACATTATGGGCCTATTGGGAGTTATGTTGAAACTTTTAGAGCACAACGAGTGGGAAGCTCGACATGGTGCATTGCTTGCTCTTAAGTACCTATTAGCAGTACGCAGCGATCTGCTCGATGAGGTGTTGCCAAGGGCATTTCCAGCCATTATGCGTGGTTTGTCGGATTCTGTAGAAGACGTGGGCGCAATGGCCGCAAGTGCGCTCATCCCAGTTGCTGGAGAACTACCGAGGCTTCTGGATGCTTCGCAACTCGAAGCCGTGGTTTTCCGTCTCTGGCAGCTCCTCAAAGATCAAGACGACCTTGCAGCAGCCTGCAATAGCTTCATGGGTCTACTCGCTGCCATACTGTCGTTGCCCGCCGCTAGGGCTTCCTTGACACCGCAACCACTGTCTCTCGTAAGTGTAGTCAGCTGTTTTTCTCTAGTTTACCGATAAATCAATATGATCGATATAACCAGTTCAGATATTTTTCTAGATTCTGCCTCGTCTCTGGCCATTCCTCAATCACGCCAGTTCGAGCGTTCGCAAAGCTACGCTGCAAACTCTAGAAACGCTGACAGGCGGGGATGGCGACAACGGAAGCGAGCCACGAGCTCGTTGGGGCGAGGAAGGGGGCCTCGCGCTCCAGGAAGCCCTGCGAAATGTTTTTCAGCGGGCCCTCATTGAACACGTCATCAGCATTCAACAAGTGGCGGAACGAGTCTGGGAGAACCTGGTAGTTCGCAGCGACCTAGAAATGCTACTGCACGCCGCGTGTCCTCTGGTGAGCACGTGGTTGTGCCTGGCCATGCAGCCCGAGCACGTGCCGTTCAACTCGAGTTTGCTTTTGAACATATCGCAGCGCGTAGGCGCACCGCGCACCGCTGTCGGCAGTCAGGACGGCGGCGAGTCCGCGACGCAGCCCAAAGCTGCTGCACCCTCTGAAATAAAAGTCTACATCGGCGGCATCGAAACCGTGGCGCAGAGCACCCGGCATGCGAACGTTGTGCGCGCGCGATGCATGGCTGCTCGCATGCTGGGCCTACTTTCGGGCTACGTGGTGAAGCCAGCACCGGGTATCGTGTACACACCCGACGTACCCAGTCCATCACTCTGTTACGCCAAAGTCTTGCTGGCGCACCTGCACTCGCGTTCAGCGTTACAGCGCACCTTAGCTGGTCTGACGATGGCCCACTGGGCGACGCTCGAGCAGCCGACACCACCGGAAATTCCAGAGATCTTAAAGTAAAGGAACCACTGTCTAAAGTCTAAATCTGACTAGGAGTGTGCAACTTTTGTCGAAACTTCGATCATGCTTTTCTTCTACCGAATTACTGAGAAAGACAAAATAATTAGAGTCTAATCAGCAGATCCCGTTATGTTATTTTTCTCTAACATTTTGGATGGATGATGGACTGCAGATACAACTAACAAATTTTCTTCAATCCTGATTTAACTGAATATTTTGTTGATTTATAACATCTTTAGTTAAATCGATCTAATTAAATATTTCGTCAATTTAACTAATACTTTGCTTGCTTAAACTTGTAAGGGAAAATTTGTATCTACTAACTCTTTTCATCGATGCATCAAAAAAGAAAATCAAAGCGGAGGAAAATACTGATAATTTATGACTGTTTGTCAAAAGTTACATACAATTAAATATGAGTACGTGGTAATGTTGATTTTGCTGTTCATATTGTGTTTAAAGAAAGTTATGTTTTAAGAAAATTGTGTTTAAAGTTTCACTAAAGTCCTTGATCCGGAAGCCTTGCACTCTCCTAACTGGACGTTAGTTTATCTTTCAAAGAATCTATTTTATTCATCTGCTCTTTTCAGGAAACAGCTGTTCGCTTGTTTGAACGAGTGCATCTACTACGACGAGATAGCGAGCTCGGTGACGCGGCTACTGCACGAGTGCCGCGACTATGTGGCAACTCTGAAGCATTACAAACTTTCGCCGGCACTGGAGGTCGGTGTGAACGGCGTTATGACACTGGATCAGATAGCGCTCCTGGCAGCAAGGCCACTCTCAGCGGCGGGAGCACAGTCGGTCAAACTGAAGCCCAAATTGGCCGAGAGTCTGGAAGAGCGCAGGCGGGCGCTGGAAGCTGGCGCAGCAGCGAGCGCCGCTCAGCAGCAGGCACTGCACGTGACCGCAATGTCAGCGCTCGCAGGTGCCGCGGCTATGCTGCACTGCTTGCCGGAGCCGCCGCAGCCGCTAAATCCTTTGGTGAAACCGCTCATGGAAGGTATAAAGCGCGAAGAGGAAGAGGAGCTACAACGGCTGGCAGCTAAGCACTTGGCTCATCTGGTGAACCTTTGCGTTGGAAGAGTTCCCTGCCCCAATGCAAAAATAGCGACGAATCTTTGTACTTTCTTGTGCTCCGACACCGAGTTCACTCCTCGCGTCGCCGTATCCGACCACGACTACGAACCTCACCAAGGCATTCTCACGCTCACCAATCGCCAGCGACAGGCGGAGCGCATGGCTTACAATCGAGGCGGCTCGAGCGGCGCCAGTGGCAGTCGTGGGCCCGGAAGACCACCCGCCACCGATATCCCTCTCGAGGAGCTACTAGCATGCGAGGAGCCCGAGGCCAAAGCCGCGAGAACGCGAAGGCAAGGGGCTAGTCTCGCCCTCACCGCAATCGGTTAGCTTGCTTACTCTTTTTTCGCTCGAAATTAATAGTTCGTTAATAATATTTTTTCTCCTTTTTTTAGCTACTTTACTTGGTCCGCAGTTACCGGAGAGACTAGCACAGTTATGGGAATTGATGTTGCCAGAGTGTTTGCGAAATTATCGCACGGCTAACGACAAGCCGATATCGCTCGAAGAAGCCAATCAGTTGGTCTTCAGTTTACAAGTACTGGAGGTCATTGCACCGAGCTTGGATCGCTCGCTATTTCCGCCTATCTTAAAATGTTTGAACAGTATGTGTCTTCTACTGGCGAATCCTTACAAAGCCGTTAGACACATGGCATCTCGAGGCATAGCCGTGCTTGCAACTCTCTGCACGAAAGAGGTATGTTTAACCCTTTTTCCATTTGTCGAACAATATTTCCTTAGGCTAACTTGTTCTTGTCTTTTAGACGATGGACGCAGTTGTGCACAAGATCATCGCACACCTGGAAACCAGCAGTGGCGAGAAAAAAGAAGGTAAAGTCATTACTGGCCCGAATGAGGTTGATGCCCGTCGACAGGGCGCTGCGGAGGCTCTTGCGTGTCTCGTCGAAAGTCTTGGTGTCGGTATTGTACCGTACGCAGTCCTATTCATGGTACCGTTACTTGGAAGGATGAGCGATCAAAATCAGGCAGTTCGATTAGCTTGCAGTGCGACATTTGCTACTCTTGTGCAACTCTTACCTTTGGATCCGGGAGCCATCGACGCACCCCATCTTGCGTAAGTTTCTCAAGCTTTCTGATCTCCTTTGCGTCTATATATTTACTTACTCTATTTTATCGCATACTTAGGGAAGAGAAGGCTCAGGAGCGTCGCTTTTTGGAGCAGTTGTTGAATCCGCGAAGTATTCCGGACGCCGAAATGACCGTACCAGTAGCTGCGGAATTGCGATCCTATCAACAACAAGGTCTAAATTGGCTGAATTTTTTGAACCGTTATCAACTGCATGGTGTACTTTGCGATGACATGGGTCTTGGTAAAACGTTACAAACACTATGCATCCTAGCGCTCGATCACCAACGAAACAAACAAGCGCCATCGAGCCTCGTTGTATGTCCACCTACTCTCACTGGTCACTGGGTCTACGAAGCTGAGAAATTTTTCAAACCCAAAGACCTGTCAGTTATACAATATGCTGGAAACCCACTCGAGCGAGAGAGGCTACGCTGTCGTGTTACTCAGTACAAGTGAGTTTTTATACATGCTCGTGAATTTTTAATCAAATACGTACAATTTTTTCTATCAACTTTTTTAAAAATATTTATTTTAACATTTACTTATAATTGGGAATATCCAAAAAGCTTTTCATAAAGACCAAATGTGTAAAAAAAATTCTATTACAGATTGGTTGTGGCAAGTTATGACATCATAAGAAAAGACATTGAATTCTTCGAAGCAATTCAGTGGAACTATTGCGTATTAGACGAGGGTCACGTAATTAAAAACGGAAAAACAAAAAGTGCTAAAGCAGCGAAAAGACTGCATGCTCATCACAGATTGATTCTTTCTGGTACTCCAGTGCAAAACGACGTGCTGGAGCTTTGGTCATTGTTCGATTTTCTCATGCCCGGTTTTTTGGGCAGCGAAAAACAATTCGCTGCAAAGTATTCAAGACCAATACTGGCGTGTCGAGAACCAAAAGCTGGAGCTAAGGAACAGGAGGCGGGAGCTCTGGCCATGGAAGCTCTTCATCGACAAGTGCGTTACTGCCTCGTTAATTGTTTAAATTTAATATTTGATCGTCTTTAGCTATAATTTTTTTTTTTTTCTAATAGGTACTGCCTTTCCTGTTGCGACGAAATAAAGAGGATGTATTGCAAGATCTTCCTCCGAAGATAACGCAGGACTACTACTGCGATTTGTCACTGTTGCAAAGGACCCTTTACGAAGACTTTAAATCGAAACACTCGGCAGCCCTGATCAATAGTGCAAATGCAACGGGTAATGCGCACGGCGGTCACGTTTTCGAAGCACTGAGGTACCTTAGAAATGTTTGTAACCATCCAAAACTCGTTCTCGGAGCAAAACATCCACAGTATCAAATGGTAAGAAGTGAAAAGGAAATGGAATAAATTGCGAATAAAGATTTAATAAATTTTTAACTTTGCAGGTTTGTAACATGCTGAAACAACAGCACAGCAGCTTGTCGGATATCGAGCACAGCGCCAAGCTTCCGGCTCTAAAGCAACTGCTGCTCGACTGCGGCATTGGACAGCAAGCACCGACGCAGCAGCAGCCAACAGCGCGCAACGCGGCTACTTCTGTGGCCGACAGTCAGCAGTCCCAACTGGTTAGTCAGCATCGAGCACTTATATTCTGCCAGCTAAAAGCTATGCTAGATATTGTTGAACATGACCTGCTGCGCACACATCTACCTACGGTTACCTATCTACGTCTCGACGGCAGCGTGCCAGCGGCTCAGCGACACTCGGTAGTTGCACGTTTCAATGCCGACCCATCGATCGATGTTTTGCTCTTGACGACCCAGGTCGGAGGTCTTGGACTCAATCTAACTGGGGCTGACACTGTGATATTTGTCGAACACGACTGGAACCCCATGAAGGACTTGCAAGCAATGGATCGGGCTCACAGAATTGGCCAGAAAAAGGTGGTTAATGTATACAGACTCATCACTAGGCAGACTGTCGAAGAGAAGATTATGGGACTACAAAAGTTCAAACTACTTACTGCAAATACCATCATTTCTACCGAAAACGCTTCTCTTGAGACCATGAGAACCGAGCAGGTTGCTGGATTGTTCATTCAATTGTTTATAGGGGAAAGTGGGATAAAAGTAACTTGGGGGACATAGTGGGCATTTGCAAGTTCATTTTGCCCAGAGGTCCGCTATAATCCCGCTTTCTCCTATTTTAATAAACATTATGAATCGTTGGAGACTAATAATTTATATTTCATTCTAGTTACTGGACTTATTCTCATTGGATAACAACACGAAAGCACGCCCAGATATCAATACACCAGAGGAAACAGAAGTCGCTAAACTTGCTGGTCTTTCGGGTGTTAATCGTACAGTTTTGGAAATCCTGCCAGAACTTTGGGAGCAACAGCAGTACGACGATGAATACGACTTGGATGCATTTTTGACAAGTTTGAAAAGTACTCTTTCTCAATGATTTAAACGTTGATCATTTAAAACGGAAGTGATTTTGGTTAAAAAAAAAGTTTGACTTAGTGATAAGTGTATATATTACATACACGACGCGAGGTGCGCCTTAATTAGGATTTCAGCGTACTGTTATGTAATTTTGCGATCGAAAAGAAAAAAAAGATTGATATAGTTTTATAGTAGAAGTAATTTACAAAAAGTGTGTATTTGATTTATCTCTTAGTAAAAAGGGCACTAAGTCTGTAAAAAGTAAGTACTCGATAAGGAGACATTGGAAGCAGATGTGAAAATGTCGATTTTTGGAGTAAAAATGAAATAGAAATTCTAATGCTACTGTTTGTAAAGTTTGCTCTTTATTTATAATAAGTTACAAAATGTGAGGATAGTAGAAGGAATTTGTACAGGAGCAAAGGCGATCTGATATCTGCCCGACTAGAGTTTGGCTTGGCAGCGGGGGTCGAGGTTCCCGGCGGCGAAAATGTTGTTTGGGTCCAAGTGCTGCTTCGTCGCCCGATATAGGGCCAGACCAGCCTCGCCCACGGCCTCCGGATAGAACCTTGCCCTCATTTTGCCAACGCCATGATGATGCGACACGCTACCGCCGCAGGCAAGGATTTCCTCCCGGGCGGCCTCTTCGATGGCCTCGTAGCTGCCGACCGGGTCTGCGAGGCCACGATAGTTGAAGCCTAGATAAAAGTAAATACAGCAGCCCGAATCGTAGGTCTGGGTAAGTCTGCAGGAAATGAGGAAATGTTTGATGCCGCGGGCGCGGCACTCTTCGGCCACGCGTGCCTTCACGCAGCGGCAGAGGCTGGAGGCGCGACTCCAGGCCACCGAGGTTTCGAAGCTCTCCGCGAGGACGCCGTAATCGAGACCAAGGTCGCGGATGTAGGCGATTACGAAGGTCAGGGTGTAGCCACGCTCGCCGTTGGTGTTACCCGCGGGCACGCCACCCTCGCGCCGGGCGATATCGTAGATTCTGTTTTCCTGAGCGTTGACTTCCGCAGCCGAGCCTCCTTCGAAAAGAAGCGTGACCACGCAGAGTTGATCCCACTTGAAGCCTTTGATGCGCGTCACGTACGCTTGCTTTAGCTCGTGGACCAGATTCCCGAGCCAGCCCTGTTCCGGGCGCAATGCGTGCCCGAATTTGAACTGTACGTTGTCCATTAACCGGATACTCGCCGGCTGGCAGCGTTGCCTCGCCACCTAAAAAAACATTTTTTTATTTTCTTCTGATTTTCTTATGAAAATATATTATCTGCTATGTAAAATTATATTTATTTTTTTTTAAATTATTGTATAAGCGAATAAACTTAAAAATTATCATTTTACACGAATATTGAAATTATTTTATTTATCACGAAAAATATCTTTTCTAAAACTTCAGTGGCCGAGGCAGTGTTGACACAAAGAGTTATTATTAATAAGAAACTTAATTGTTGAAAGTTATTGAAGCAATTGCAACTTTTTGCTGTAAAAGCGTTTGTAACAGATTTGAATGTTGATTAAATTAAAAAAAGCGTATTATCAACTTAATAATTTATTGCAAAAAATTTGTTTTTCATTAAAATACTTTTATCAAAATGAACAAAAAATGAAATTCACTGGAAATATTGTGTAGCAGCTATTGCGTTTTGACACTATGCATATAAACAATTTCCCTTTATCTTGGTTTGCTAATTCCGTATTTCGTGGGTGGACAGTAATGAGACTGCCAGTGTTTTTTGTTATTAATAATTTAATTGTTTAAATCGCTCCCTAATCGATACAATTGTTGATAATTCTATTCTAATGTCTAATTGGACAAAAACGTAGTAAGATAACAAATTTAGAATTATGGTAGTTTCTGAAAAATTGAGAAATGTTAATTATAACAAGAGATATTCCAATTTTAGTGCAAAAAAGCGCTAATTCATGTACGGATAGCTATCTAAAATAGAATATAATGCTTATTGTAATTTACAAGATTTACAAATGTATAATGTATCTTCGTAAAATATAAAAAATAAATCGTTTAAAAAATTGTTTAAATTTTATAAAAATTATGGCTATTTTAAAGTTATAGTAAAATATTGCACACTTTGATAATATCATAGTCTAAACGTATATACATCCGAAGCGGCCTCTTGCACAAAATTTGCAATATTTCCTGTTGTAATCTCAATATTTTTCAATTGACAAAAAACGTCCACTCTTGAAATTTGGAATCAACAGAGTAAAATACGTTAAAAAAAAACTTTATTGAACTCGTGGATCTTCATCGTTCGCAAGAACCCCCCTGGCGCCTACACTAAAATATGTTTTTAAAAAATAACATTCCTGGTGGAATAGTACATTTCGATACAAGTACGAGAATGTGATTTGAGCCTCGTGTCACGTTTCCGCACAAGCGAAGTAAGAATAAATGTTTTCCACCAGGGGGGTCCCCATTAAATCTCGAGTCGCTGTTTATTGTTTTGAGCAGAGAATCATTCTATACAGAGTTTGACGCATCGATGATGGTTTCGTTGTAATGTTTGAATTTTATGAAGTTATCAGTTAAGTTTCAAGAAAACCTTGAAAAATGCCATTTGTTTATATTTTTCAAGGTTTTCTCGATTACATATTGTTATAATAACTTGAAACTTTGTAAAATGATAGATAATTACATAACGGAGGGCAACTAACTCCTGGTTTTTC
>JAWWEN010000006.1:120753-131235 GCA_035582955.1 Sycophila texana
ACAAAACAATTTACATTGTACTTTTTATTTTGCAGGTCATTCAAGCAGAAAAAATTTATAGGTACCAACCCCCCTTATTAAGGTAATAAAATAGAAGAGAAGAAAAAGAGAATTTACCGGCGGTAAGAATAATGGGGGCAAGTCCCGGCCTTTATGCTCGGGACTTTGAAGATTCTCGGCTTTCCACTCGTTATCCGTCTCCTCGGAGTCATCGAATTGAGACTTCCACTGAGAGGCAAGGGTAAGGCCTCCGCCACCGCGCGTCACTTGCTGCAGCGCTGAGACGTTGTCATCGTCGATTTGGGCGAACTGAGTGATCGAGCAGTCGCGTGCCGTCGGTCGGCCACTTCTCGCTTGCTGTCGGCTATCTGATCTTCGCTTCGGCTCGCGGCGTAAAGGCTCCCGCTGCTCCGTTACCTGAAATTATTTCATTAGCATTCGTACATTCCTGACTTTATAGCTGACCTTTGGAAGGGACTTTGAAAACTATAAGCCGTTCCTAAGTGGCACAAAGAGCCACCTGGCTCTTGGCTAACTTTAATCAGTAAAACAGCTTGTAAAATTTTTCATGTTCAAGAAGAAGCAAATCTAACTAAAGTTTTACAACCTGCTTTCAAACCTTGGAGTCTCAACTTTAGTATAAAATCATTAATAGATTAGACACTGTAGTATTAGTTTAGAATATTTAAACAGGTTAGGACTTGCATTTAACATTAATACGTAAATTATTTATCATATTAAAATTCAGTCGAACATTAAATTTGACCAACTGGTTAGTACGATATTCATATTTTTTCTATTTTATTTATTCTAAATGATTTTAAATCTTTTTTATATTTTAAATGTTCATTGAAAGTTTAAAAGAACGTAAATTCAACAAACACTCTCTACCCACTATTTATCACAATGGTCATTGCAATATGATATACCTTAAGTTTCATTACTTTTTTAAACGTGTCTACATGTATATAGATATGTAACATATTATAATAAAACTACAAAATGCGTTCCGAAATCAACTGTTATTACTGACAGTAATTTGCTTCTTCATCATCTCAGTGAAAGGGATGGAGGGCACTGTGCTGCAGCGACCACCAGCAGTGATGAACCTCTGAAAATTTTCGTAGACAAGACTGTCAATAGAATCTTTTCTAATATTCAACTAATGTCTCCTCGATCTAACGTTTATATTTAAAAAAAATGAAAATGAAAGTAATAATCTATGCAAGCGAAGTCTAGAAAGGTTGTCAGAGCATCGAGTTATCATTTGACGATCAGTCATCCATTGTTTTGATTGAAGAAAAGATGATTAAGGAAAAATGAGGAAAAAAAACTTACGGGGCTCTGATTCCCGAGATTTTTCGTATTCGTGAGGTCGTAAGAGCAGTACGAGGCATCCACATCCTGTTGAATCCTCGGGCTAGGTGATTCGCCGGGCGTCGTCTCGGGAGTGGTCATGACCCGAAGCCTCGCAAAGGTTGCACCACTTGCCGATTTTCTGAGAGGCGTAGAGGCGTTGGCTGTGCTTTTGGAGCGTGCAACCTCCGAGGCAGAACGAGCACTAGCCATAAGTGCATCACCCTCATTATCGACCTGTTTTTCCGGTGGTGCAGCCGAAATCTGCGCCGTAGCTTCAACCGCCATCGATACCGCGCGTCGTTTTTTCGGCGATCCTGCAATGGTTGCGTTTCAAAAGGTTTCTTCAATACTTTATATTATTTAATAATAATTTGGAATAAAAAAGACTACCTTGGGCTGGAGGTGCTGCGGCAACTTGCTGCCCGGCTTGCTGACGCGAGTTATCTGTAATTGGTATGGTGGCATTGCAATTTTTGTCTCGGCCATGATTACTAATTGCTGTAGTGAATGGAACAGTGGAACCTTCGATTCGCCGCACTCTATTTCTCCGGCATAGGTAGTCGTAATCCAACTGAGCCTAAATTTAAAAGACAATGGGCCATTAAAGAAACAATATGAGCTAGCTACTAGAATGTCCCTGACGTATAATTCAGATATACTCACTTCCAATTCTTTTCTGTTATCTGGTTCAACGTTCTCTTGATTATTTGTATCAACGTTGGGCGTTGTAGGAGGCTGATTAATAGTGGTAGCCGTCGTGAGGGCTGGTGGAACTGTCACTGTGGGTAATGATTTCGTGGTAGGTAATCCTTCATTTGCGACTATTGGCTTCTCCCAATCGTAAGGATCACTTGTTTGTATACCTCTACGCTGTATACATCTTTCAAATAAACCAGCTAACATTGCGTAGTCTGGCTGATCTGCATATTCCAAACTCTATAAAATAGATGGATTAATTTGCAATTTTTTCATGTCTTTTGTACATTGAATGGCACATGCAGACAATTAAGAACAAACTAAAAATTTGCCTTTGATAGCTGCAATAAGAGATAGAAAATAATTGTAAGTAATAATTAATTAATTGCCTATTTTGGCATGGAAAGAAAATGTCACATTTTTGGCTCCACAGTCGTTTTTGCTTTAGCAGACATTTGAAATAGAGCCAGATTTAGTGCACACATCCTATTATTAAATACAGTTGCAGACAATCTTTCCACCAAATGCTTAATAAAGATCATTTTTAATATTCATAAAGAAAATATATGAGAAATAATGAACCTTATTATATTTAGTGCACAATTTTAAGTCAGAATTATTAGACGTAAAATAATTTCTTTAGTTACCTGAATATGCTCTAAAAATACTCGAAGATCTGAAGGAAGATGTTTAAGTAGCAATTTATGATCATAATTTTCTTTCATCAGTCCCACCTACAAAATATTAATAAGTAATAAAAAGATTATTTTCAGGACGAAAACAAATTATTTTTATAATTTGAACTATTGTTTGCGTACTTGTTCTTTGTCTTTGATCTTCCTCCAGGGAAGTTGTCCATTTACAAATTCAACAAGCATATAAAAAAGTGACCAGAGATCATCGTGTCTTCCCATTTCCTTATTTTTATGAGCATTAACGGACGCATATCGGACGGTACCTCGAAAACCCGCCGCTGCCCTTGGTGGTCTGACTTCACCAGTACCTGTTGTAAATTGACGAGCCAGACCAAAATCTAACATATAAACTAATCTTGTGTGATGTGGGTGGCGTCCAATAGAAAAATTAGACTGAAAAAATTTGTATATAATATACTTATACATTTGATTCATTTAAATGATTTTAAATAAAATTTGAAAATAAATTGCCTTGAGTATCAAATGCAATTTATCATTTATATATTTTAATTTACCAGACAATTGATTCCTAGCAGTAAATATTATTAAATAGATTAAACTTACTGGTTTAATATCTCTGTGAAGAAAGCCCACTTGGTGAATGCTCTCTATTGCTTTAAGGATTTGCAGACCTAACCGTAAAGTGGTTGATAATGAAAAAGCTCCTCTTGGTTGGGCTCTCCTTAACTCAGCTAAATTTTTTCCTTGCAGTTGCATCACCACATAATTAAACCTGTCATTTCTCCCGCATCCTATGAATCTACAAACGTGTTCTTTTCCTGCAATCATTGTACATAATAATAATAACAATAAAAAATTTTATGTACAATATTTTCAATATTTGAAATAATAAAAATAAATTGAATGTTTTTAATATTTCCATCTTACCTTGTAACTTTTTAAGTACGGCCACTTCCATTTTTAAAACTTGTTTGGGTTGCCGGGCTGATTCTACCTTTAGAGCTACTTGTTCTTTTGTTATTAAGTCCAAACCTTCGTAAATCTCTCCAAATCCACCACCACCAATTTTTTTCATCTAAAATTTATTCCATTTGTGAAATACATGTTGGAAATATTAAGGAAATTATTCTTATCTTATCTAATTTATGATATTATTTATTTTTGCAGTATATCGGAACATAAGTTACAAGGTTTTAATTAATTAGTGCATTAAGTCTTAACTATGTTTTACAGTATTATCTAAATAAGAAATCATTGTATTTTTTCCATAAATATTATAAAACCTGATAAACATGTACTTACAACTTTCCATCGTTCCTTGACAACGTGGCCAGGTTGCAGGAGATCTTCGCTTGTCATTGTAATATTGTTGTTTTGGTCTGTACTTTCGTCACCTACATGCCTCAGTACTGATTTCCCAGGGTGATTTGGTTGCCTATTAATAACAAGAATAGAGTTTATAAAGACGAATAAAGTATTTACTCTTATGTTAAGAAAAAAAACTGACATAATAATTGGGAAGATTTGACAGGATTGAAGGTAAGCAATGTGAAAAATGGTAAAAATAAAAGATCAGGTATGTAAAATGGATTGAATTTGAAAAGATTTAAGAGCTATGCTCCCGCACTTTGTCCGTCAGATTGTCAGCTTAAAGTACTTAAAAGAGTAAAAAGTAAAGTGACGTAGGAAGTTTAGAGGGGCAAAAAGTATAGGCGCGAAAAGGTGAGGCCCTGTCGAGATTAAAAAAAGCTGTCCCTCCAATCTATCGCGCCTTTATTGTGCTTGCGGGGAGCCGGTCTCTTTTCGGCGGCAGGTCAATAATAACGCGGGCTGCGGCCTGCGCTAAAGAGGCAGCCATGATTGCGTGCGCCCGTGGCAAGAGCGAAGGGTGCAGCACTCGCCAGCAGGGGCTATGTGCCTGCGCGCGCGGCTCGGAGGGTTGCTCTCGCCCTACAGCAGCCCGCGGTAAGCCGCGGTAAGTAGTGGCGCAAGCTCGAACCCGAGCGTGTCCCACCCCGCCTCTATCTGCCCCTTTCTTCCTCGCTCCTCGCTTTTTCCGCGCTGCCCCTCAATGGGCCGCGTGTTTGCTTAAGTCGCTTTCCTCGGCCTTCCTGATGAAAGGGACCCGTAGCTATCGCTATCAAAACTATAATGAACAACTCGTCGTCCGAGCGTGACTTGGACACATTTTTCCGCTCGAAAAATCGAAGACCGTGACGCAGCAAGCTGATTTCTCGGGCGCAAAGATTAACGGAGACGAGCCGGCGTCCTCGAGAGCTCCGGGAGGCGAAAAAATTCTTCCCAAGAGCAGCCCGCAGCCGACACACATGTGCACCGATCCAAATTTACATTTTATTTTTACTAGCGACGTCGTCTGCTAGCCTCCCGAGGTGGCCTGGCGCCCCGCTCAATCGCTCGCTTTTTTCACACGCACCTATTCTCGCAGCGGCGAGTGCGGCGACTTGTCAGACTGCACTCAAAAAAAGGCTGCTGCTGCTGCTGCTGCTGCTGCTGCTGCTGCTGCTGCTGCGCGTGCGACCTCTGCTTCGTCCGCGAACGACTGCTGTAAAGTAGTCGGCAAGTCTCAGGAGTCAGCAGCGGTGGTAGAGGCAGGAGGCACTTGCTTCTTCGTCCACGTACATCTCCCGGGGAGCAGCGAGACACTCGAGCGAGCCCGTCTCTAGTGCCGTCGGCGGAGGTGAGGCGCGCGCGAGGACGGGCTGGGACGATCGACGGCAGCAGCACCGCCGCGACGAAGGCAACGAGGACGGGCCAACGAACCGGCCATCTTCGATTTTTCCCCTGGAGCTGTCCGTGTCTCTCCCTGCGACTGGCCTAGAGGAACGCGCACCCGCGGACGGCGCTCGGGAGAAACTCTGCCTCGGAGGGGCCGAGCCTCGAAAGGCTGCGGGCGCTAGCCTTCTAGCGCACGGGAACTCGGACGACTCGGGACGAGTACGAGAAGGAGAGCCACGGACGAGCGACGAGCGGAGACTCGCCGAGCTGCCGCACTGGCGCTGCGCCCGCTCCCTCGCTCGATCATCGCCACCAACTTTCAGGTTTCAGGCTCTCTCTTTCGTCCGATCCGCGCCGCGCCCGCTCACCGCTGCCCCTCACAGCTAAATAATTAACTCGTGCGACCATTGCAGATCTCTGACTTTCCAGCAGTTTGCACTTTCGATCTTTCGAATTTACGACCCTTCAACTATTCCAATCTAATTGCACATCCTTTTGCAATTACTTTATTTATTCTTTCAAACGCGCATAAGCAATAAAAGAACATCATTCAAAGCAGAAGATAATTCAGCAATTGATTTCTAGAAACGTGTATGACTCACTGTTCGATCTTCGAATGCCTAGCCATCATGTAGTACACACTAAATCGAGGGCTTATGAGGGTACCTATATATGTAATAGTCGAAGAGATATGAAATATACATATAACGAAAAAACGTTCACGTAATTTTTTTTTCCTTAAAAAATCTGCTTAGATTCATCGCTAAAAATGAACTCAAAAATGAATCTGCAATTATTTATAACAGTATTGAACGAAACTATTTTTAAAATAAATATTTCGATCAAAGCATTATTCTTTTATAAAATATAAAACTCGTTATAAAAAAGAAAAATGTCAAAGAATCAATATTTGTGAAGGATGTTCGAAATGTAATTTTATCAATTGTTGTTTCGTGACAATTGCGTTATAACATTATTTATTATATTGATCTGATCTTCTTATTTAATGTATCAGCTGATAATTATTTTGCAGAAAGTAACAAAAGATTATAATTTTTTCACTACTTCAAGTAAATTCATGCGTAAAAGTATGGTAAGTTAAATTGTATTTTGCGTGTGTATTTCGTTTTGATCGATTTCGCACGATCCCACAGTTGGGTTGACTCATGTGTATGCACGTGTGAGAAAAAGCAATTCTTCGTTAATCTTATAAAAACGATATGCCCACGAGTAAAATTAGCTATCGGTGTTAAATCGGATAATACTTGGCAGCCGATGAGCACGTATACGACTAAGATTTGACGGTTTGCCGTGATATTGTAAATAAAGAGTAACGAGCGGCATGATGAAGCGTATATTTTAACGATGCACGCTCAAAAAGGCTATGTTGCTTACAATCGAAAAATTTTTCTTAATTTCATTACTTATTTACATATTTCTCTAAGATAATAGGAAAAAATTATCTTTCGAGAAAATAGTCATTGAGTTCATTGACTTAAAGTAATATTTTAAGAACAGAAGCTGTTTATAAGTTTCAATTAATAATAGCTATTTTCTGTAACCACTTTTTCTTACTATCTTTTTCACTGTATAGTCTACAATCAAGCACTACTTAATAGATTGATTTAGAATTATGGAAAATATTTAAAAATTTTCATAAAGACCGGTGGTAAGTCGGTATCTTTATTCAATTTTATTAATTCTTAAGCGCGCTTTCCATCGTACTCTCGATAAAATTTCATTACTATACTGCCGAATTTTTACTGCACTCGCAACATATAAATGACGACTGCTATAAATTAAATAATTAATAAATATATAAAGGATCATTTAATATTTAATTTTTACTATTTTCTTCACCGATTTTGTAAATGAAAGTTTAGTGCTTTCGTGTAAAGATATATGAAATATTTCTACTTCGAACCAATTCTTTTTGAATTTTGTGCTTGCCATTATTCATTTCGGAAAAAATGGATAAACAAATTTATTTATGCATATATTTTGAGTGTTTTTCTCAGGCCCCTAAAATTCATATCAGCATTTATTCTATAAGAACCGGGTAAAAAAATATTTAAAAAATACACTAATGCACGTGTAATAAAAATACAAATACACTAATTTATGGTGAAAAAAATAGTAGCGAATAAATACATGCAATAATATATGAACAAATTATAATTATTTTTATCCATTCGAAATGGAAGAAAAATGAAATAAAAATTATAACCTTTTCATATCTGCGGCTCATGCGAATAACTGTATTTTAAGAGCACTTGTCATGCGTTTTTGAAAAAATACAAATTATAAGCATGTTGCAGCATCGAGATGATTTTAGATGATCAGACATACTTAGATAAAAACAAAATAAAGATCAAATCTTTCACACAAAAAGAAAATGTTATGTAATCAAAGACAAAAAATTCATTAAAATTCTTATAAAATAAACTTTTTAAAACTAAAGATCGTATTTAAAGATTCTTTTAAATTTTTTTCTTTCAAGTGAAGTGATGAAGTACGATTAAGTGAGCATTCAATAGAGGAAATGGTTTTATTTTTAAATATTAGTTAATTTTTTATTTACATTATTTTATTATTCCAGAGCATCATTTTAAAAATGACAGAAAGCTAATGCTGTATAACGCTTAAATACATTTATGTGGAGTTCACACTATAATGAAAAATGGTGCAATTGCAGCTCAATTCTTATTCGAATAAAATCGAAAAGAATGAACTGATTCCACAAAGTTCGAGACTTGGCAATTCAAATATTTTTCTTTCTTTTCACTGTTCGTAAATTTTTTACACTTCTTGGAAGAACCGTCTGGCCGTACGAAAACTAAAGCGTTGATTTTTTTTCAGAAGAATATACTTTCTGAAAATAGAAGTTGCTCTTTCTATAACAGATTTTAAAAGTTGTATATAAAGGAACAATAATACTTAACTAATAAATACGGAAGAGTCACTCAATACCGCCACCCATATACGTTGTGATAAATTTTAAAATAAATTTCTCTAATAAATTTTACTGTGTAACATAGGGTAGCAATTTTCGTACGGGTTATAGTAGTTTTCTTAGCCGCATATATTAAAAATCTTGATAAGACGCGACTGTCCCACTTTTCACACGGAACATAGTAATTTTTAGTACATTTATTTTAAAATTTACCACAACATTTTTGTAGAGAGTTTTAAACTGTAACTTTTTTTTTTAAACGATAAAAAAAGAATTTTAAATGGAATTTTTCCGTTGAAATGTCCTTCTTTAAGTAGAACGATTTATTTTTACGATAATCGACATTTAAGGAATTTTTTAATGAATAAAAAAAATTAAATAAAAAGTTTTTCATGAAAAAAAAAAAAAAAATCAGAAGTGATCCATTTTGGTTTAAATATACTCTAATGTATATTTATATTCTATATATTCTAACTTATAGAGTAAGAAAGTGACTAATAGCCCATAACACATTTAGTTTCCGATTAAAACAACTTGAAAAGTTTTATTAGAACAATTACAAAACAATTAATAGTTAATTAAAATATTATTTTAAAAATTATTAATTTTTTATGACATCTTTAGCAAATATTTTTGTTTATAAAGTAAACATGATTACGAAGTGTTTCATTACTTTACACATATCCTTTTTACTTTCAAGTTTTAATTTAGCACATTTTCTACACTTTTCTTATAATTGTAAATTTCATTGAAGTAAACTAAATTATAAAATTCGCAAATGATTTTTATATATACTTATGGATTTTGCATATCATTTATTCTTCTGGTTTTTCCTTGTAAAAAGGCGAAATGAATCTTGAACCAATAGTGTCCCGCCAATACTGATCAACGATTTGGATGAAACTTTAAAAATCATTTTCTAATAGCAATAATAATAAAGCACATTATATTTACTTTGATTCCAGGGTATTTTATTTGGGAGGTATTCGCAGGTATGTTATAATGAAATTTTATTTATACAGCTATACTTTATCAATGTCTCGGTATACCTATCTTTTGTTAGCAAATTTCGTTGGGTCAATTTTCTCGGCAATTTAGATAAAATCAATTATTATTATTATTATTATTATGTTTAATTATTCTCTCGGATACGTTTTGATTTCAGAAGAATTAATAATATGCAGTTAATTTCTATAAAAGGCAATCTTTTATGTTTTTCAAATTTTTTTTGTAGCACGATTAATGGAGAAAAAATGATTATAAATAATTTTAATAATAAATAAAAAAATGAATGAAAATGAATTGAATGAATGTTAAGAATACATTTGATTTGTCAGCGGTTTTTTTAAATAACAAAGCAGCTCTTTATCGAAGATTAAGATTTCCAGTTGTTGAATTTTTTGTAAGAACATGCAAGAAGGAATTGTAATTTCCTTTTTGTTAGTGTAAGTGAAGCACGGAAATGTTGAATTCTAAGACGCCAGCACGCCAGGTCTCTGGGTGACGCTCGACATAATTTTCCGGGGCGTTGGGGTCGTCATAACCTAAGTCGAAATGCCCGCCTATTTTTAAGTCGTGTGTCCCACTCACGCAAGTGCGCGTGTCTGGCCGAGTGCAAAAGACTTTTCGCCTAAGTGCGTGCACTCTGGGTCACACACTTAGCCTTTGGATTCGTGCACATCTGACCGGCGAAGTTATCTTCGCCTGCTAACTCCATCGCCGCGTCTATAAAAGACTATAAAATGGGAGGGAAGAATTCCATTTCATACGTCTGAAAGAATATTGAAAAATTATCAATTTATAAGTTTTAAACTTTTTAGAACTTTATCTTTAATTAATTTACTTATAGAATATAGAAACGTCAGAGGAAATTAATAATGATGATTAAATTATAATAATTTTTATTATTCTAGCACTCGTGCATAATCGAATGGAAAAAATAGCGTATAGCAAAGAACCAATTCAGTTGGCATCTTTTAAGGTGGTTATCGTGATTTTTCACTTGCTTAAGAAGTTGCTCAAAAAAATCATACGCGTAGCTTTTACTTTAATTAACAACACAGCGAAAACTGAGAAGACTCA
>JAWWEN010000007.1:7938-27016 GCA_035582955.1 Sycophila texana
ATAATAAAAGAAATACTAGCTGATAGGAAATACAGTTTCTAACAAGAAGTGCTTTTACCATTTTCTTTTTAAACTTGATAGATTCAGAGAAACAAAAAATAAATTGTAAATTTATGTTCTATTTTTTTTCTGGAAACTCAAGCAGTTTTGGAGAAAGATGTAAAAGACACTGTTAGCTTTAAATTGTATGTTATATCAGGTAGTATTTTTTAAATTGTTGTATCTCTCACATATTTACCATTTCTGGAAAAATGTTCTGTATCGGTGTTTGGCAAAATTTTCCACTTTTTTAATTTAAGAGATACAATAATAAAAAAAATACTAGCTGATAGGAAATACAGTTTCTAACAACAAATGCACCATTTTCTTTGTAAACTTTTTATCAGATAGTATTTTTTAAATTGTTGTATCTCTCACATCCCTATTGAAAAATCTCACGTGAGATCTCCCGTGACATCTCACGCCAAAATCTCACATTACTTTCAAAATTAAAGTTGCATTGCAGCTATAATTCCTTAAATACATATCCTTCTTAATTTTAAGTGCGCCTTTCGGTGTTATCATCCTGATGGTACATCGGAAAATACATATTTTGAAACTATATGTATTCATTTTTGCATTTTTTACATTTTGAAAAAATTTCTCACGTGAGATCTCACGTGAGAAAGTTTTTCAAAAGTTAAAAAATGCAAAAAATGCCATAAAACGTTTCAAATCATGTGTTTTCCGATGTATCATCAGGATGGTAACACCAAAAGGCGCACTTAAAATTAAGAAGGATATATATTTAAGGAATTATAGCTACAATGCAACTTTAATTTTGAAAGTAATGTGAGATTTTGGCGTGAGATTTTTCAATAGGGAAGAAAAATGGTTAATAAGAATTAAATACACATACATCTTTAGCAGAGCTACCACAAATTTCAATCCAGCTCTTAGAGAAAAATGCACAAGATCCCAACATAAAAAGAATGTAGAGAATAGCATGAACAGGATCTTGAACAATATGTCCTACAGACTCTGATGGAGAAAGGTAGTAGCATAATTCACCAACTGGGTAAGATCGAGCAGGACCACCTCCATCCACATCAGACCAAACTCCAAGCAAATTGACAATAATATTTCCGTGAAATTTCACAGCTAACATTTGAGAAATTACATACAAGTTGGAAACTAATGCAGATTGTAATATAATAAGTGTAGAATAATTTGATTGGATAGCTAATTTCTTGACCATGATATCTAGCAGACATAATGGGAAGATCTACGCGGAAACCCTATAAAATTATGAAAAATTAGTATTTATTTAGAATTTTGAATGTAATTAAATGGATCTTTTTTTACCTGGAAATAAATAACTATAGCAAAGACCAATACTGTAGCTAATAGATTCATCAAATTTGGAAGATTTTGTCTGTAAAATGATTCTCTTAGAGCTCTAACTTTATCCTGTCTCGTAGCTAAAAGATGGAATAGGCCAATAACTGCACCTTCAAATTCAGTACCTCGACCTGCTGTATTAACTGTAGCTGGTGAGAATGCTTTCCAAACAATGGTTTCACAAATGTTAGTTGCAATGAATAATGAAATGCCACTTCCTAAACCATACCCTTTTTGGAGTAACTCATCCAAAAGTAAAACAATTAAACCAGCAACAAACAGCTGGATAATAATTAAAAGGCAAACACCAGCTCCAATCTCGGCAGGATCTCCATATACATTCCAGTCATTACATACACAATGGTTAATTGACCAATAGTAATAACCATTCCAAATACTGAAAATATAATTAAACAAAATAAAAACTGTACAAATTTTGTAACTATAGTTTTGTAACTAGTTTAAAAACCCGTAGAAAAAAAGTGGGCAGAAAATTCTGCAAAACTTTCTGCAGACCTTTTTGCAGAAAATTTTGCATAATTTTGTTGCAAACAATTTTCTGCAGAAGTTTCAGCAGAATTTTCTGCAGGCAAAAACCTTGCAGAAAATTCTGCAGAAATGACAAATATCTGCAAAATCTTCTGCAGAATTTTTTGCAAAAAATTTTTTTTTTGACTTTTTTCCTACGGAAAATTTAATCCATTAAATAAAGCTCTGTCTTTTGCTGTATCCTGTTTACTGAGATAATTTATTGGTTTTGTATATAAAAGTTTATAAAAGTTTTTGAAAGTTAATAAAAATTTGTAGCTTTTTTAAACTTTTATAAAATTGTATAAAATGTAAAAAATTTTAATTTATTTTTAATAAATTATTATATTTTTTATATAGCCAACATGTAGCCTTATAAGTATACCTTTAATAAACTCTTATAAAATTTTAATATATTTTTAATAATAGTTAATAATAGTTAATAATAGTTAATAAAAGTTAATAAAAGTTTTTGAGTATCATGTAACACCTTTTGACAAGCCTACAAAAAGTTTATAAAAGTTTGTATCTTTTATAATCTTTTATAAGCTTTTATAAATTTTTCATTAAGTCTCAAATCAGACTTTTTATAACAGTTTATAAAAGTTTATAACTTTTATTACAAAATACTATTTCCATCTGGGATGCATTTAAAATGTTGACTCTGATTTTTTAAAGCATATTATTTATAATGCTCATTTTATGAAGCATTATAAAATACGTTTAGTAGAAGTACTGAATAGCACTAAAATTCTTGTTCAGTACTAGTTGCCACAAAATGGCCAAAATTGCATCTACAAAGTGTATTATTTTGAGAATTTATTTTGATTACAAAGTACTCATGCAATTTAAATAATTGAAATACTGTTAATTGCAAAAGTACTGTGTTAGGGTTAGCACTTAGAAAAACATAAAAACGTCCATTCAGAAAATTTTTATTATAAAATTTTAAGAATATTTAAAAAAATTACTTTTTGCTAAATTATCTTACTAAATTATTAAATATAATAATACAATCATTAGAGTTTTGAAGCTATTATTAAAATTTTAAAATATTAATTTCTTATTAAAATATGGGCACTGCCAGAAACAATAAATATTAAATATTTATCATACTTTTACCAGGTTTTCAGATTTTAAATAGTTAACAATTGTATCAACAAAAATAGGTATACATTTATTAATCTTTGCCATTATTTTGTTATCCGTATTTTGTTTTAAAGAAATAAAATGGAAACTGTTATATGCGAAATTATAAAAATTTATTAAATACCATATCTTATAAATTAAATAACTAAGTTGGAATGTAAAATCAGTTCTTTTTATCAGAATTCAACGCCTTTTCTTTTTCTCCTGTTTCCTTGGTCTGTGAGGTCTTCGAGGAGTCACCTGAGGACTATTTTCTGAACATTCTATATCACTTGGATCATCCTAGAAAAATTAAGGTATTAATAATTATTAACAATTTGTTTATCAGGTATATTTTTATGATACTGTCAGCAGCAAAAATTGTAACTTTATAAAAAAGAATAAGTGAATTTATTAGAATACCTTCAGAGCAGCTATTCCATCAGATGAACTTCCATGATAAACCACAATTGATAAAATACAAATAATTTGAAAGACTGCTCCGATATACAATCCGTATCTAACTAATTGTTCAAAAAATGTCTCCTCTGGTGGTAGTAACAGTCTTTTCAATTGAGGATCATAATCAGCCATATCTGAAGAATTGATTAATCATTAGAAAAAATTTCATTTTTATAAAAATACATTTTCAAATAAAGTCTCTTAATGCACGGTATATCCTGTAGTAAAAGTATAAATACGTTTACTTTTCAATCTTGTTTAAATTTTATTTCACAGGTCTAAATACATGTATCGGTGTACACGTACGTACACATGTGCATCTGTCAAGCGTTAACTGCAATAATAATTATTGGAAGAAAGTAAACATCATAAAAACACTTGCACAAATCTGCAGGTATAAACAAACTTACTGTTGTGCTTACAGTCCTTTTAAGCATTTAAATAAATCATCTCCGATCTTGTCTCATTTAGTGGCATTCTTTTAACAAACAAATAAATATTTGTTGAAATAGGCTTGACATTAAAACGTCAATGCGAAAATTGCTTTTAAAAGGAAGCTACGAACACCTTCTGGAAGTCAGTCAAGCTAATTATCCGCAATGTACTTGGAGGTGTATACGGCCATGCCCTTCGCTTCGCCAAATCGCGATACAATATATAGAATGCGCGTATGCATTTAGAAATCAATAATCCTTAAGCAGTCGATCGTGGTCTAGCCTGACTCCATTTTGCGCGAGAGATTTGCGTAGCTCGCGCGAGGCCTGCCAACCCTCAAACAGCCAGTCAAGTTTTCAAGTGCTCGGAAACTTTTCGCACATCCAATCGACACAGTCCCTCATTCTCCGCGTCAATTCCTCTCGAATTAATCTGGAGAAATAATCATCTCTCCTTTCGTTTAACGCCGAGCAGTCACAACAGGCGAGAACCGCGAGGCGGAGGCTGCACCGGAGGTCTGTGCTCCGCGAGTCGTCAGTTCGTTGAACGCTTTTAGCGCGCCCAAGTTGGCACAGGATTTTTCGTACGAAACGGAACCTCGCGCCTCGCACATCCGTCTGCAGAAGGCGCTCCGCTACCAGTTGCTATCGCCGCGACGCCTGGTGCCGCGAGTCTATAGCCTCGGACCGCTGCCAGTATGTAGACCAGACGCATCGCTTTATTACGCCTTTCCGCAAAAAAAATCGCCAGCCAACGAGCGATAAAGTGCATAAATATTCTTTAAAAAGTACAATTTGTCGATGAGATGCCTCGCGCTGGTCCACTTCGAGCGTTTCAAGTGGCCGTTAAAGCGGAGTTCGTAATTCGCGGGGCGCCGACAGCGCCGGAAATCATCCGAGTTGGTGGCTTTTGTTGCTTGGGACTTTGGGAGTCCGTGGACGTGAACCTTTGTTTTGTCGAGAGAAGTATGGCTGCCATCTTAACTCTCCGATGGATGTTTTCCAAAGAGTTCGCGGATTCTTGTCTTTATTGCGCTATTTAATAAGGTAATACGAAGAGAGAGCCCGGGGCAAAGCCTGTCGCGATGTAACGCGCATCAACGCTAAGTTAATTCAAGCTGCCCTGCTGTCAGTTCGACGAAAAGATGTTTGTGTTTACATCCGACTTCCCAGCGAGCCTCTGTATTCCTGTCATTTTAAGGTAAGCGACGCTTTAGCCTCTTTTTCCCTCCTCCCCGTGGCTTCTCGACGTCCTCCGGTGCGCCGGGAACTCGAGGACCTGGACATCTCCGTCCGGGTAGTCGTGAGAGTCCGTAGCCTTTTGCTCCCCTGGCCGTCCGCTCGGTTCCCTCGGACTCACCGGAGCACCGCGAGGTCGACGCTTCCCCCGGGACCGACCTCGAGTCTTCCGGGCCTCCTTACCGCGAGTCGTTTTAACCTCTCCGAGCCATGCGAGTGACAGTGCCGTGTTTTTTTCTCGCGTTCACCAAGCACCGACATAACCAAGCTGGGCGTTTGCGACTCTCCAAGCCTCTGGGAACGGAATTAGGGCTTTGCGTTGGAGCGAGTCGTTCGCGGATTCTCTGTTCGTTAAATCGTGGATATTCTTCGATTTCTTGATCGACTAACTTTTTCGTTGTTTACGTATTTCTGTCTCGCATCTTCGAGGCTAATTTTCGCTCTTGTGCGCTTTTGCACGCTCGTGGCAGTAGTGGCCAAGTGTTAAATTAAACGTTTTCCAGAAAGATTGCTATAGGTCTTGTACGTTTTTTCATCAAATTTTATTTTCCCTTTCTATAGACATTTTTCTTTCTCTTTCAAATTTTATTTTCAGAGCCTATCACTCATTTTCTTAGGCTTTTAACTGACATTTTTATTTTCTAATTTTCAATTAGGTCAAGCTACAATTTGCAGTGTTAATGTGAATTTTTCATTGATTGCTTGATTTATGTATTTTTCGATACGAATCTTGTATGAAAAAGTTTCAGACAGTGATAGCTTGGTGGTGTTCTTCTATATTCATACTCAAGTGACATTTATTTCTTAATTTTTACGACCAACTTAATTGCTACTTAAATTTTCATGAATTTTAAGTAAACTTCAAAGTCTGTGACTCTTATATTTCTTTCTGTGGTTAAAATATTATTCTTTTAGTAATGCTTATCATTTCTCAATTATTACGCGATCATAAATTCCAAAATATTCTACAGTATCATTTTGATTGAGATATTAGTACACAGACTACAAACATAGCGAATCTTGGATGCTATAAGAAAAGCGATGCTTCTTGTTTTAAATATAAAATCTAAATATTTCTACCTTCCAGCAGTAGCTTCAGTGAAGCACGTATACAGCAAGCCAGTGTTTGATTCTCCAAAATATTCAAAAGAAAAAGCTAAAATCTCATGAAAAGGTGATACGATGGAGTGCTCGTACAATAGCATCGTCAGGATCATCCACCATATGAGAATAAAAGGGAAACGGCTGTTTGATGTTGGCAGAATCAGAGTAAATTAGAAGGCTCGAGCAAGATGCTCACAGTGTTAAAAACATGGGAACGTAAAAATTGTCAACACAACATCGACGATGGTAATTCGGTAGAGTGGTCGAAGCAAGGAAACTGTAGGCTCGAGCGAGGAAGGAACGAGCGCAGCGCCGTTCGCCGCGGGCCAGCTTAATCTTCGCCAGGGCGAGGGGCCGAACCTGGCCTGGCTCTCCTACTTCCTTGCCTCCTCGTCGCTGCTGCTGGACGCAGGCTCGCTCTCTCGCTAGCCTCGGCTAGCTCCGTCTCTCTTCCTCCAATGGGGCGACTATAACCTCACCAATGGAGACTAGATATATGTTTGCATTTGGTATATTCGTCATCGCGAGTGCAGGGAGTCTATAATGTAGTTCATAGAAAAATGCGCTCACACGAGTGGCGGCGCTCGGCTCGCAGCGCGGCGGCCATCTTGGCTGTGCTCACTAACCTCCCCACCCCCGGCCCCTTCCGTTCGCGGCTCCTCCTCCCCGTGCACCTTTTCCGTCGGCAACCATTATTTCTCCTCCCCTCCTCCAGCGGTGGCCACCACCCCCCGTCCTCCGAGTCACTCACACACGCAGACAGCTGATTCGCGCCGAACGGCAGGCGCAGGCGCGCCTTCTCAAAAACATCGATTTTTTCGTTCGCGCGCCGGCCCGTCTCTTTTTCAAATGCACGCTGTGCGCGGAGTATACGCGCGAATCGAGCCGAGCGCCGCGACCTGCGCCTCCCCTTCCTTTGCGAGAGAGTCGCGAGTTCACCGAGGGGAGACAAACTGCGGAAATGAGATAAAAAGAGTTCGAGTGAGCGATTTTCGCCAGGGAGGTTATGCGTTATGCGCGCGCGGACGTCGACGAGAGCGCGGTTTAGTTCTAATCTTTCTTTCCCGCCTCGATAAGGTAAAGTACCCGAATTCTGGACACCCAGCAAAATGGGACCGAAATATGGACAAAAAAAAATAACCACAAAAAAGATTGAGACGCTAAAAAGATTGCTTCGTTAGCATTATTTGTGATATTAACTGTACAGTCAGGTCAATATTTTATGAATTCGTTCTTTGAATTCATCGTAAACGATGTAAAAACTTTTAGAGAGGTACCTCTCAGATCGCTATACCCGAAAGCGGGACACGCATATTTAAACTTAAAAGGATTGTCCAGATATAGGGACCTGTTACTGCCCATCTTTTAGGTCCTAGCTCAACACAACACATGGTGTCCATTTTTAGGAGTCCTTGTAAATATATTTTCAAACTTATTTATTTAAAGTAAAAGAGCATAAAAATAAGTTTTTTGTTTTATAAATCAATAAAATAGGTTATAAATTAATTATTACATTAAGAATTTTCAAAAAATTTTATTTCTTGGTTCTGAATTCGCCGTTAGTTTATGATTAGTCCGAAAAAGTGTCCAGAATTCGGGTACTTTACCTTAAATAGACAGCGAAATATTTTCAGAGCCGGCGACTCGGCTGCTCGCACCGGAACCCGACGGCAGTTTTCATTCAGTTAATTAGCGACCCTCCGCACTTCTCTATCGCGCGTAATTGTCTATCTGCCCCGCGTCACATCCACCCATTTATCGAATGGCAGTGTCTCGAGCTGCTGGATTTAATACGTTTATCTCAATGTCGAACGAGAATATTATTTACTGTCTGATATATTCATACGACAAGATGAAATATTTAAAAAAGAATATTTTACATCTGATTGAGTACACGGAGAACATGGGTAGTAATGATTACTAAACTGTTGAATAAATTGGGAAGGATAAAAACACTTTTTACTAATTACCTGAAAAGTTAGAACTTATTATTACTTATTAAACCTTTAGGTAATCAGTACTATAAGTCATTTTGAGGTTAGAATGTTATAAAAACTACCGTGTATTTATTTCTGCAAGTAATAGATGAACTCTCGTACCAAGTGTTAAGCGGGTTTTATTTATAACCAGATTCATATTTTCGCTTTAAGAAATTTATGTATTTTTTTTCAAAACTTTTAAAATTGGGTTATGAATCTACAAAATTACAAATATTAATAATAATTTATTATTGTAACTTTTCATTTATTTTCTTTGGCAATATTCCAATGCGCTCACGCAAATATTCAAATGAATTGGTATTGTTTTAAAATGCCGTGATATTTGCAAGAGATAATGAATATATATTTATTCCTATAACGAAGTTTATTACTCTGCCGTCAGAAGCAAAAACATCCGTAACTTCAAAATGTGACGTTCACGGCAATTTCAGTTTAAAGTTTGAAAAATGTATGCTTTTACGTGGTAGTGGTTAGTTTAAATATCAAATTTGTTCGTATAATATTGATAATTTTTTATTTGTCTTGATGAATTTAAATAGATACAAATATTAAGAATTATAATATTTAAAAATCTCATTTTCGAATTTTTTGCAGTTACGGACGTTTTTGCTTCTGACGGCAGTTAACTATCCCCTCTATTTATATATTAATGAAATAAACTTTAAAACATTATATAAATTCATTAATTAAAAATATACAAAAATCGTAAATCCCCAAAGAATAAATACCACGGAAGAGGTACATGAAATTCTTTTTCTATTCAATTTCCTACTTTTAATTAACCCGTAATGGTCACTTGGGGTCCAGAAGATCCCAGGCAAACGACTAGCTACGTGGCGTCGAAAATGTAAAAAGGAAAAAAAAACTTTTAAAATGCAAAAAAGAAGTGTTAAACTAAAATCACGTTCAGAATTTAACTTGATACATGAAGGGCAACGCAAATGGTAACCGTTTTTCAGACTGGTGTCCAGTAGACTCCGTGTGATCATTATGGTATTAGATGAAGGTGTGACCATTACGGGTTAATACATAAATATGAAATTGATATTAACGATTTACGATATAAATACAAACGTCGCATAATTGTAAAAGAAATTCAAAGTACTCAAATATTTGTTATCGATTAATCACGTGGGTGTTGCAATAGTTATCCAAATTCACATTTCGTTGATAAAATTTTGTACTTCGCGACAAACGAATCTTGCATTTTCCAAAGAACGACGTGTAAGTTAAGTAACACACTCTGCTCTTTATTGAAAGAAACGCAGAGTTTCGCACGAGATTTTGTTCATCACGTAGGTTATAAAAAGCGTCGAGTTCTGTTTTACGAGGCGTCGCCGGAACGCGCCCCTGACAGACATCGCGCGCGGTCGAGAGAGCGACCTCTTTCGCGGCTTCGTATTCGCGCGCATATAATTTTAGCGCACCGTGTCTATCTGCGTTTCTATTTAACGCTTGCGACACTTTCATTATTTATAAGGGAGCCTCGCTAATTTAACATCGTCCGAGTAACAAGTCACTTTACTTTTAGTAGCTTGCATGTCTGTCTCTCCATCTTTTTACTTATCATTTCAATCGCAGCATCCAACGAGAATAAATTTTCAATGATGTGCAATTCCTTCGAGTTCTCAGCTTAGAATTTCCACTTGGTAGATATAAAAAATAGCACTGAGAGAAAAACAAAGTTGTAGCTACCGAAATATCCGGTACCCCGTACTGTAGCGCTCCGGTATAAAGTATTCGGTCAGCTGTACTGTGTTTGTCCGGTAGGCCGTACCAAACTTTATCCGGTACACGAAGAGCAGCTTCTCTTGTAAAAATTGCGGTGATGTACTAGTAAAAATTACGGTGACGCACCTTAATGTTGGGACATAGTTGCTACTGGTAAAAAAGTACGATTATATCGAAGTATAATTTACGGGACAGCACGGTAAAATTTTCAATCGCACTGAAACAATTGAAATTGAAGTTATGTATCAAGTCATATGATTCAATAATTTTTTGTAACCAAAAGCTGCTCCAAAAGGCTAAGTTTTGATTGTATCAGAAAGTGTTGACCTTAACAAATTATTTACTCAAATAACTTTGAAATGTACAACTATTTAACCCAATATTACATGAAATATCTACAATATGAGACCAACCCTATATGTAAATCCATCGATATCATCGACCTGCAGGTAATCGCAATGTCAAAATATAGAAATGGTAAATCTATGGTTCTGATGGGTATGCAATGTTTATTCAGGTGAAATTTATTATACTTTAAAAGTATAAATAAATTTCACCTGACTAAACATTGCATTAACTTTTAAAGTACTTATAAAGTAAATTTATTATACTTTTAAAGTATTTTATTTTTATGTATTTTTAATCATTCAAATTTATTTATTTTAGGTCAGTATTTAAAGACAAATTTAAAGGTGTCAGACCCCCGTAAATAATTATTAAATATATAAACTTTATAATTTTTTTTTTTAATTTTCTAATCTTATAAATTGAAATACTTGCTACTTTGGCTCAAATAGTAGAGATTTTACTTAAAAAGTTTTCTTAACATCTAGACAAGTTTAGCAAAAGGGTGTAGCAAAAAGCTTTAGCGGATAGAGAACACTGAATTTCACTAGTTGGAGAAATAGTTGATATTTCTGATCTTTTTCGCGTAACCATCGGATCCGCATTGTTCCTCGGTCATTTAGGGGTAACTGCACCAGTAAATGAATGCACACCAATGAATGAATGTCCACTTGATGTATGGAAGTAACATAATAAAAACAAACCTAATCGTAGTTGAAAAATATTAATTATGTAATTAAATATTAGACCTTTAAATTCCGCTAATTTTGTTATCGTTAATTGGTAGTTGCTTAAATTTGTAAGTACTTACAAAATATCTGCTGCCACAATACTCGAAAAAAAACGGCACGTTCACGCTTAACCTCGTAAATGAAGTAATTTTTGGAATAAGGATCAGTAAACAACATTATGCATTAAGAACTTGCCAATAGATTTATAATAAAAGAAATCGATTACTGTATTGTTTAAGATAGAATTATTCTCTTATTGAACTGTATATTATTTTAAATGATTAATTTATGCATTATTCATTGATATCGATAAATTAGCATTGACTAGTGAATGAATACATGAAATTCCTATAGTCCTTAGAGGTTCCGAAAAAGCATTTTCGCATTCGACCGGCAAATATTGCTCTTTATTAAACTATTCCTTTCATTTTATGAAGCGGGTAAGTTTTTTAGCTGTAAATTATACAAATTAGCTATAGACTAGAGAATTCGGTGCGCTACGCCTTAGAGATTCACGACTATTTAACCTTTGAACGAAAAACAATTGAAATTTTTTTTTTTCGAAAATCAAAATTACTTCGAGATTTTCGAACAAATGATCGAAATCTCAAACGCTCAATTTTAGCTATAAATTATACAAAAAAACTTAAGGTAGCTTCGGCGTTTGGTGTCGTATCTAGTGGGGCACACCGAAGGGGGGGGGGGGGGGCACACAGCGTTCAACTCGCTGATTCTCAAAAAATATTTAATGAAATGTTTCAAAAAAATTCAGGGAGAATCTTCAAGTGTATTAGATGCCTACGTGTATTATTAATAGTAAAAAAAAGCATTTGTTTATTTGGAAAAAATTCTAATCTAAAAGACCAAACTTCAAATGACAAAAATCTGTTATGAATTTTCGAAATTCCATATCTTTTTTATGCAGTATTATTTGTTTACGTCTTGTGAACATGTGTTTAAAATTTTAGATCTTAATCTTGTATAAAAAAAAATTAGGAAGCAATTGTGTAAAATAGAATCGCGCCGCGACGTGAGTGATTGATGTTTTTTTTAATATTTTTATTAATATCTTTTAAAAATGGTCGATAACACTGGGGCCCTAAAGTGCTAATCGATTTAAAATTAAATTTCCTTTCATTATACTATAGTTTTATTGAATTCTTTCTTTTTATTAAAAAATTATTTTTGCAATTAGAATCAATGTATCATTAACGCCTGATCTGGAAGAAAAGTCACTAGTAGAGTCTAATTGAGTTCTTAACATTCGTAGTACTTTAATACGTGCTTCAAGCCGCTGATAAGAATTTCCGATTCACGATAAGCACTATCGTCTACGATACATAGCAGCAAAACAGGGTACTTTCATGAATTATTCTTATAAAATAGCTTCGAAGCGAGCGAAGCGCCGCGCATTGGGAAATGGGAAAATCGCCTTTGTAGATAAGATTGATGCTCTTACCCAGACGCGGAATAAACAAACATTGCCCTTCGCTACCTAACTATCCTCGACTTTTTTTTACCAAGTATTTCTCGAGTTCCGATTTTCCGTTCATCATATGTAGACTACTTACCTTTTCTTCTTCGTTTTTTTTTTTTTTTTTTTTTTTGTCGCAATCCTGCAATTTAAATCTGTCAATCTTTTACGTTCATTATAATTAATATAAACTTTATAAATAGAATTTACTAAGTAGCTGTAGTAGGTGCTATGCTGCTGCTATCTCGAAAATTAAATGAAATTTTATATATTAAAAGTATAAAAAGTAATTCATTGAAAGGAAATTTTTCTCCCCCTCTTAAAAAAAAAAACGATGTTCTGAAGCATTTTAGTAATGAATCCAAGGACAATAAATTTTTGGTTTAATGGCGTTAAAATTCAAAACATTTAACGCGTATTTGATACTTCAGTTTTTGATTAACATCATTAAGCTAGTTCTTTACCAAAACCACTTGACATTTAAATTGCTTGAAATTAAAACTGTAGGTTAATTTTGTTATCCTTTATGGTTGGTTAAAATATTCTGAGCCTCATCCGTACGGTTTTTAAAATATTAATTCCCAAAGTTTACACTTTTTTTACGTAAAGCATAGGTTACGCTGTCGCTAGAGTGATATTTTTAATGATTGTGAGAAAATTGAACATTTAATTTCTACAAAAAACTAACATTAGAAATAAAATATATAAAATATCAGAAAGAGGGATTCCTTATCCGTACCGTTTTTTATTTATTTAATATAAAGTTACTTTGTTTATTGTTAAAAAACTACCTTAAATTATTTTTCATTACACTGAAATTTTATTTCCAATACAAATAAAATGCTGTTAACAAAAATTTATTTTAAATGTTGTTAAAAATAAATAAAAAATAAACAGTAAATTCGCACACTTCGTTCACACTAATAAATTCCATTCACTACCTATTCGAAAAATACAAGGAAAATTCAAGTAAATTTTTTCTCGAAATAAATTAATACAACTTATTAAATATTTATGTAATTCTTTTTTTACAACAACCGAAATAGCCATTGACTTATTTACTTTAGATCAAAGAATATTCACTTCGGAAGCCAAGCTCGCCCCCTCTAATTTTATCACGTCAGCTTAGCGCGAGGCTTCGCTGAAAAGCTTCGCGTTCGTCGACCCAGCCGTTCGCGTCTTACCTGCATATATAGGCGTGAGCGAGTGACGTATGCGTTCGATCTGAAATTCGCTAGCTTTGACGCGCGCACTTGTCTTGTTGAGGAGGGTCAGAGGTGAAATCGTATTGACCGTGGTTATAGCGCGCACCAACCCTCCGTCCACTTCCAATCCTCTTGGTCTTGTGACAGCAATACCTTCCCTTCTTCTTTCTCAAATGAGAGCTCAATCATTTTTTTTCTTTTTTGAATTTGATCTATCTTTGTAATCCGTCTGTTGAGAACAATTTACTCCCCTTCTGAAAAAAAAAGAAAAAAAAATTTGTCACCATTCCGTCAGAAAAATTTGGGAAGAAACCCACAAAGGTGTTTTTTTTTTATTTTCACCTTGACCTAGCTTCTCAAGCTCATGAAAAAAAAATTATTAGGTAGTATCATTTTAAACGTAAAATTTCCCGTTTTTTCGAATCCGGAGTTAGAAATAGGTGTTCACATTTAAAGAAAATGCTCGGACCTTCAAATGACCTTGACAATAAAGCTCAATGTCAAAACTAATTGTAGATAGATGGTCCCTTTTGTCCGAACCATTTTTTTTGCATTACCTCTTAAAAACTGAAAAATTGGGGTGCATCGATTAAAATGGCCCACTGTCTATAAAGGAACTATGAAAAGTTTAAAGGCAACGGCATGCATCAAATACAATAATAATTTTTTTTCTGGTGTATAAGTGCAAAGTCGAAGGAGTATTTTAAGCTTTGTACAGTTAAAAAAATGTATAGTTATTGAGAAATAGAGGGTTAAAATTTCAAACTTTATGAATTTTTTTTCCGAAAACTGAGTTTAACGAAGAAAAATCAACGCGCATTCTTTAAAATTAGGCAAAGTGATAGGAAACAATTTTTTTTTAATTGAAAAAGAAAATTATTCTATATATTTGTAAACAAATTGTATCATTTTTTCAATTGCTGAAAAAAATATTCGGATTCTACAGATAAAAATACGGAAAGTGATCTAGCGCCCGGATTACTAGTTAATTAAAAAGTAGTCGAGAAAGCATCGGCAAAGGAAAAGCGATTAAAAGCGTTTTATTAAACATATTTCGGAATATATATGCATTTTTATATTACATAAACATAATATCGTCAAGTCAGTATTAGTCCAAAAATAAACCGACACTATTCACACGCGTTAGTATACAGTCCAAAACTTTTCAATCACTTGTGAATTAAAATATAATTTTTTAAATCTTTCTGATCAGTAATTAAATATTATTAAACGATGAATAAAAAATATAAAGAACTGTGTTCCTGTTATGGCGTCTCAACTTAGAGAAATGATGAACATTTATAAATGTGATATAATTTATATTATGTTATCACATTTACAGATAAATAGCAACAATGATGAAAAATTTGAGATCACTTGTCAAATATTTTTTGCACGCGGATTTTTTTTAACTGCATTTAAAAACCATGATAAAATAAAAACCCGTCAGTACACGCTTAAATGTTTATTTATAAGTGATCTGTTCACTCTAAAAAAAAGTGATTCAGAAAAATTTTGGTTTTCACTCTGTTAGATTTAAATTAAGAGTGAGGTTTAAATTTTAGAGTGAATTTTTTTCATTCGGTGATTTTTGATTGAGTTATTCACTATAATGATTCGAATGAAACGAGTTCGAGTAAGAATTCGAGTAAGAGTGGTTTCAATTTAGAGTGAGTGTGACAAATTCACCCCAAAGATCGAGTGAAGTGTTACTCGAACGCGTGGATGATTTTAATTAATTAAATGAACAAAATCTTAATGTACTTTTCCGTCGAGTGATATAAACAAAGAAGTTGCAATTTGACTTTAAGTTAGAGTGAAATTTGACTCGCTTAGAGAGATTTTTCACTCTAAAAATATTAAGAAGAATGAATGCTTTTGACACAGCTATAGTATATTAAATGTAAGTTGAGAAAATGTTGACAAAGAAGTGTGAAAAAGGTGCTCTTAGCAGTATAGCATTGAAATAAGAAAAAAGGAATTCGTGAAAAGAGGAGAGACAAGAGCGGGAGGGCAAAGATCGATAAGGACCGGCATTGCGTTGTATGTTGCTCAGGTGGTGAGTCCGGGCGGAAAATGCGAACGGGACAGAGTGGGTGGGTGGCGATGGCGGGAGCAGCAGCAGGGTGAGGGACTATGAGGCAAGGAAACTGAAATGCGACACGCCATTCCAGCATTTGACGTCAGAGGGACGAAGTGCGCATTACGGATAACCCTACACGGAGAGCGAACGAATACATACGATGCCTCGCCCGTCAATCTACTCGCTTTTACTTGCTTTTAATAAATCGAATTAATTGCCATTATTAATACCCAATGATCTTGTTCTGAGATAATGTCAATGTCCTGCAAAGTCAGCCTCAATGTTTTCTTCTAAAATTACTTTTGTGAACATGCATGAAAAAGTTATTAGCCCTTTTTTCTCGGTGCAGTTGCGTTCTGTTCTACAGTCAAAGTAGATTGTAAAATCTCGATAGAAGATTAACTATATTTTTTGACTGGCTCGATAATTCAGATTAATTATTTCACCATATGTTGATACAAAATTAACTGAGAATCTGACTGTCACACACTTAATCAGAAACTAACTTTGCACACTACAATTTTTATGGAAATATGTTTACATTGACCGCAAGAGGCGCTGCGCTCCCACACGGTGAAAAAAAAATCAGTAAGATCTATTTGAAGGTTAGGTACTTTGTACATAACATCACTCAGTAGGGATATAAGGGTTAGGTTCAGTGACACTAACGAGATTGTTCAGTAGCTTTTACTGAACAAAATCAAGTCATATTTACGCAGCGCCATCTAGTAGAGCCTACTTCAGTAAAAACTACTTATCTTCGATTGGAGCTACGTGAGAAGTCGTATGTTAAAATAACTTCTTATGTATGTGTAAATAGAACTGTTTTCTTTCTCCATGCATATATTCTGATTAGAGACTGCCGCCAGTAAGTAAGGTTTTTTAGGTCATAATCTTGAGCATAAGCTGACCAATCACCAGAAAATTAATTATAATAGCAAAATCCGCATTCGCGTGCTCTGCATTACTCTGCCGGGTGTTTGTCGACTCCTGCTCACAACATCCTGTCATCGTTTATTTAAGAAAGGATTCTCATCAATTTCTAGTCAATTTTTTACCAAGGCAATCATATGTTAAATTATTTGCTGTTCTGCTTTAATCAAAGGCTTAATCCTCTTAGATTAGATTTCTGATTAAACGATGTCCAATTTTAAAAAGGCTTGATACATCTGCAATAATTTGAATTTTAATAAAAAAAGATAATCATTAAACTTTCAAATTTTAAAATTGTTTAAATTTATTTTTAAAAAGTACGCTGCAAAAAAGTGAATGACTTTGAGATTGATTTTCTAACCTCAAAATTTTAATCACGCGAAGATTTTGCTAGAAACTTATAATTAACTGTCATTTTCATTGCAACTTTCTTTTAGTAAGTTACAATACTAAAGTCATTTATTAATATTGCTTTTTCATTTTAAATAATTACACAAATATCCGTGTGCTATAACAACATTTTTTAAGTAGATAAAAATTTGCATTTATACTTTTTTCCAATATGCACATATGTTACCTCTAAGAGTTTGAGTTATTGCCTCGCTGACGCTAAAACTTTTAATAGACATGAGTTCACTCAAGACTTAACTGCAGAATTCGAAGTAATTCCAGTTAATGCATCATTCACAATATACGCAGAATAAATATACTAAGAAAGTGAGCTCAATAAATTATAATAAATTAGCAGGAACTAAGGTAAATATAAAAATAAGTTAAAAATTAAAAATAATTATGTATTATTTTTAATTAAGTGAAATAAAATAAATATATAAAAATCAAGTAATTATTCTAGTGTTCAAAATTAAAAAAAAAATGTTTGCGACATTTTATTCTTAAATCCTTGATATTCCCTCTGACCGTATTTTCGCTGTAACTTGTAAAACTTTCCAATTTACTTTTTTCTCTGAATTTTGATAGTATTTTTGGTAATTATTATAAACTAAAAGAAATTCCAGATCCTCTTAAAGTTTTTGTCTCGGGATTTAAGAACTCAAAAATTATTTCGAAAAGAGGGGGAAATCCTTTTGCTGAAGCTCGTGCGTTTACGTCCAGCGATGGCCATCGGCGACTCAGAAACAATGGAGTGCGTAAAATATGTAAAAGATCTATTCGGACATGTGCACACACACTACGCCGATGGCGAAGAGCGAAAAAGGGGAGCAAGAAAAGGTCTACGAGACAAGAAAAAAAAAGGAACTAATTGAACGGCTCGCGAGACGTGAAGTTATTTATACAGAGAGAACAAGTTTAGAAAAAATTAATATTCTTATCCACTAACAAAGTCGATTTATAAAGGTTTTTATTATTTTAAATACTAATCTTTGGTTCTTAAAAGTCTAAAAATTGGTACGTCCCGTACTAAAAACTTGTAACTTACATTATTTATATCTCTTACTAATTTTTGATATAGCAGAGTACTAAATTTTCTTATACAGAATACTAAAATTAATGAAAAAAAAAGATAGAGCTAGTATCATTTATTTACATGAAGGAATACGATTTTGCGAATGAGTAGTAGTAACTACAAACGTGTAGCTCGATGGTGCAATGTGAAAATTTAACTTCACCTCTCAAGTAGTTGGGATTAATTCTAGTTAGTGTATAAGAAAAATAAAAAGCCATACTTACAAGTCATTGCGTGCAAAAACGTGGAAACTAAATTATAATTAGGTCGCTACATCCCGATTGAGAAATCTATCTACACGGAGAAAAAAACAGTCGTGCTTACGAAAAAGTTTAGTAAACGTAACTGAAGTGATGCAGTTGGAGAACTTTCGTAAACACAACTGCAGTCTACTTAGTAAATGTAACTAAAGTGACAGTAATTGACCGGATTCATCACTAGAAACTATAAACTTTAATAACAACTAGCAGGATCTAGCGCGCTTTGCGCGCTTTTTGATTTCTTTTTGAGGTTCGATTAATTTTTTTAATTTTGGCATCGTTTTTTTAAAGAGATAATATTAATAACCATAATCATAACGTAAATAATTTTAATTGTAATATTTTTATATACTCAAAATTGAAAAATTCGCGCTCTCGAATCCTATACACAATTTAAAATCAGACGACCAATCACGTTCGCGTACCTTGGCGACCATCTTGGTATCCATCTTGGCGACCAATCAGAATCATGTTAAAGGCTTCACAACAAATGCTTCACAACCACGGTCGTACATACAGGTCTGGAAACTCCGGTGGTGGGGGTAGTTCCCTTAGCGAGGAACAAAAGTTTCGTAA
>JAWWEN010000007.1:39526-52766 GCA_035582955.1 Sycophila texana
GAAATATACTCGCCAGAAAACAAAGAGGTCTTTTCAGGGGGCTGAAATTCCTGAGCGTTCGGTGCGCCATAAGAAGTCATTTAAAAAAAATCATCACTTCAAAAACTTTAATTTTAATGAAGTCACATCCACACTTGTATAACATAATAAATTAGGGCTACACAATAATAAATTAACATACAGGCTGTTCAAGAAGTCCCGGACCGATAGTATGTCTTGTACAGTAGGCGCCGCGTAGAAAAATGGTCAAGATAAAACTTTTAGGAAATGGTCCTGACTAATAACAATGCTGACCTTGAGCGTGTCCTTGATCTTGACCTTCAAGGCCATTTGAAGACTTTTGTCTTGGTCCTTTTTCTACACGGCACCTACTATACAAGTTATTCTGAATAACAAATTATATAACACAAATTTAACAAAATAAACACAGAAGAAAAGCGAAAGCAGTCGAGATGAATAAAGGAGAAAAACGATAATTTGACTATTGTATAATACTCTCCGTAATAAATGTTTTAGTGCTTGAAAAGAACAACAAACAAAGTGAATAATACCACACTATGTTTTTTTACTCATTAACATCTGACATTAATAACCTTCCAAAAATTCATGTGATGAGTTTTTCGCGAGGGCGCCCCACTGGCCCGAAGGCTAAGGGATAGAGAGAGAGAGAGAGAGAGAGAGAGAGAGAGAGAGAGAGAGAGAGAGAGAGAGAGAGAGAGAGAGAGAGACTCGAAATCGAGGAGCATTGTGCGTGCACGCCCGGGGGATCGGGGAGCGTAAACGGGGCTTCCACTGTGGGAGAAGAGGGAGAAGGGAGCGAAACCGCGAAAGTATTGTCCCTCCTGCCGAGCCGTTCCCCGGTTCCCCCTCCTGATCGGCCGGCTGCGAGCAGGGGGAGAGCTGCTATTTTGTACGAGGCCCTTGGAGCACACCAGGTGCATGCCAAGCTACAGTCCCCCAAGAAAGCCGAGAGCCCTCTCTTTGTTCCCCGTCCCGCTCGCCTGCTGTACACTCGCGTTCGAAAGCAACGGGCTGCTCTTTCTCTCTCTTCTCTCGCTTGAAAATAGAATCGTCGAAGAAAGGTTGAAAAAGAACGTTGAACATTAAGAATCAACATTGACGTTGATAAAACATTGATTTAGCTTGATTTTCAACGTTTAATTTAACGTTTCCCGAATATTGCTTGTAATAAGCTACTGGAAAAACTACTATCAAAACTATTGGATAAGCAACTGGTGAACTATTGATGATCTGCTGATGGATCACATATTTCCAATAGTAAATTGGCGACTACTGACTAACTACTCACTGGCAACTACTGCTAAACTACTTGCAAACTATTTCGGAATTCTTTGAAATATGAGCAGTAGTTGCCAATTTACTATTGGAATCAAGCAATTCTTTGAAATATGGGCAGTAAGTTGCCAATTTACTATTGGAATCAAGTAATTCATCAGTAGTTTTCAGTAGTTCTTACAGCAGTTTTGTCCAGTAGTTTATTTTTCTAAGGGTATTCAATATTCAACGTTTATTTTCGATGTTCAGCGTCCATTTTCATCGTACATTTGAACGTTCATTTACAATGGGCCTGGTGTAAACTAGAAATAGTGAAATGAACGTTGAAAATCAATGTTGAACCTTGAAAGTCAACGTTGAATATTGAAAATCAAGGTTTACAATGAATTTTCGGGAAATAAAATTTGAAATAAACGTTGTAAATTAAGCCAAATGAAGGGAACGTTGATTTTCAACCTTATTTCAACGTTTCTATTTTCAACTGGTAGCTCGCTTCCTGCACCACGTGCTCTACGCTCTTCCTTGAGGACGACGACCAACGCTTTTTTCTTTATGTTTCAGCGAGCACTTTCCGTACTTCAAGACCGCGCCGAACGGCTGGAAGAACTCGGTCAGGCACAATCTGTCCCTGAACAAGTGCTTCGAGAAGATCGAGAAGCCCGCGGGGAACGGCAACCAGCGCAAGGGCTGCCTCTGGGCGATCAACCCTGCCAAGATAGCCAAGATGGACGAGGAGGTGCAGAAGTGGTCGCGGAAGGACCCACTCGCCATAAAGAAGGCCATGATCTACCCCGACCAGTTGGAGCTGCTCGAGCGCGGCGAGATGAAGTACGTGGGCAGCGGCAACGGCGACCTCTCCGAGGAGACTGAGAGCTCGGCGGACGAGGCCGAGGCCGCGGACGAGGCCAGCCACCCCCACGGCCACCTCGGCCTGGGCCACGTCGCCGCCAACTCCGTCACCGACAGCTACGACGAGAGCAGCCAGGACTGCGACGTCGACGTCAGCGAGCAGCTCTACGACGAGATCGACATCGACGAGAACAAGGACGCCCTGCACATGCAGCTCAACATCTCCAAGCAGGAGAGCGGCCTGGACTATCAGCTGAGCCCGAGTGCCAAGCGGCAGAAGACGCTGACGGGCACGCTGCAGGCCAACTACGTCTACCAGCCGGTCACGACGGCCCGGAGGAAAACGCCCCTCTTCCTCACGACCGGCGCGGCCGCGGGCTCCTTCCTCAAGATCGAGTGAGCCGCCTCCCCCCGCCTCTTTCTTCCCGGCTGCTCCACCAACGAGGCTTTTAACTTTTAAACACCAGGAACGACTGTTAGACACAACTGTCTCACCGACTCCCTTCTAGCGCTTTTTTTACCGCTTTTTCTATCGCATTCGCGCTCTTCTACTTGCAACAGCGACGCAGATGATTCTGCAGATTGCCTCGAATGTGGGATACACTTGTAACGTCTGCTCTTTTTTCTTTTTTAATCAAATCGTCATCATAAAAGACAGTGGATTTACTAGTTTTTATTCTTCTTTTTTTTTTTAAGAGTGCATCTTACTTTCGATGAACTTTATTCTGTACAGTCTGTGCCGCTGGTGAAACATTCCTTTACCCTCGATGAAAAAGCGCGTATACTGAACTTTTCCGTGGAGAAAAATTCAATTTTACGCCGATCTAATGTTTGCGTAAATTTCATGCGTCCTGATGCATGCATGCAATTTATGACAAAAGTGGTTTCAACGTGAATCTCTGTTAATAAGCCTCGGGTAATTAATGGAAAGAAAGGCGATATGAAAAATGAAGGATCTCGGCACAATGCAGCATTAGGTAGTACGAGATATAAGCAGTAAAAGCAGTTTGGTATGTGATAAGTACATTATAAAATATAAGCAAAGTTTACGAAATATTTTTTACTGACTAAAGTCGCATTAATAATTTTAGGCGAAATCGTAGCTAAGTAGTCGTTCTCGGTTGCATTCGATAAAAGGCCCAGAACAATTGAAAATTATGCTTTAAAAAATGTGAATTTATAGTCTCCGAAACGAGCATAACGAAATTAATGTAATTGTACAGAAATATTTGAAATTGTAAACGACATATACGAAAGACGGCGTTCTTAAACGACGTTCTTAAACGGCGATGCTTAAATTTGTAAGATACATATGTTTAAGGTAAGGTCTCACACAATATGTAATTTATCAGCATGCTTACGCGAAACTGTCATTAGACATTAGTGTGCGTGCGAGGACGAGCGCTTATGGAAATATTTTTCGCATTTCCAGTCTTTGTCCTCAATTATACGCGGTTAAAATACGTGTATGAGTAATCATTGGATGGAAAAAAGCAAACATAAAGTTTGCGCACGTTTCCACAATGAGTTCCGATTGAAAATTGTCACTATTTGCGTGAGTGCTACTGCATATTAACGACTGCTAAGAGTGAACAAAAAAATTAAACTACAAAGTAAATCTTAGATCAATAAGTATTTGGTCAGCCCATGGCCAGACTGATGTATTATACTTTTTATACATTGCTGGACTAAGTAATAAATGTAAATGTTTTTTCAAAACTGTATACCTGATAAATATGAAATTACTTAGATTCACAGACAGTTAGAGTACAAAGAGAATCATAGGAAATCCATCATTGTAAAAATTTTGTAGTATAGCAAGTTAGAAGTTGTATACTTTATTTAATTTTACGCGATAGTTAATCGTCGAGCGTACGTGCTTTAAAATTGTATTTAGGCGTCGTAAGAACAAAAAAAAAATTTAAAAAAAAGTAAAATAAACACGATCTCGCTGCGCGATCAAAAGATCACTTTTAGGCCAGTGAAATTATTCTTTGAGCCCTCGGTCGATGAGAGGTATTTTTTATGGTAACAATAGTTAGTATACATCCACCTACGAAATCGCTTAATTAATTTGACGAGAATTACGCACGTCGCTGAGTAATACTTAAGGACGTTCAATGCTGTGAAGTACATTAATGAGTAATTGGTGAAAGTTAGTCTTGATCGGAATTAATTAGATAATCAAGCGAATAGTAGATTATATTTCATCGCAAGATTCGTATACGCCTACTGGAGTAGCATTGCAGTATTTCAGTTTTTTTTTTTAAACTAATAACACATGATACTGCAGTGCTTTTACAAAAACAGGAGGTTGTATGCTGTATAGTTGTATATAAAATAGCTCGATCGATTTGTCACCAGGTTGCATTTACCACATCGTTTATTCCGTTCGTGAATGAATTTTCACGCTACGTGAAATCAAAGTCACTATTTTCTTAACTTTATTACACATTTTTAACATAATAAACTTAAGAAAGCATCTTTATCTCGAAATTACATACAACGATTCATTTTCAATTTAAAATACGTCACATTCGACTAACTCTTTTCTAAGTATCACTATTTTCATCTATTTTTAGTTTCTCTGCCAAATCTGATTTTCCTAATACAGATATTTGCAGCTGCGTAAGGCGTACAAGTTTAATGACACTTTTTTTTTTATAATTTGTGTTAAGTTTCAATTTAATCTCGATAAAACTGTAAGAGAAGGGACCAATAGAAACAGTCCTTTAATGCATTATAACTTTTTTAATAAACTTTGATATTTTATTTCTGTTTTTATTTATTTTTTTTATTTTTTTGCCACCACAACTCCAAATCGATTGAAATTCAATATTATTCTCAAGGGTTAATACAAAAAAAAAACATTAAAACTTATTTACATTCTTTTATAAAGAATCATTTCATTCTTAACTATTTCTGCTATCAATACTGCCAAATAGGATAGTCAATGTTTTAAAGTTAAAAAAAAATTAATGTTTTCCTGTATTTGTAATGTCTAAAAGTTTGAAAAAGCAATTCCTTTTTTTTATAAAAAGTAATTATTTTTTATGCAAAATAAAGATGCTTGTGATTTTTTTTACTACAGCGTGTTTTGTTGTAAATAAGCGTCTCACACATTTGTTCCTTGAACTAATGCATAAACGATCATTGATTGTGATCAGTAAAGTATGCCTCCATGTGTGAAATATGCGCAGTGTAATTTGTTAGATATGAATAATTATTAACTTTAATTAAACCATAAGTTATACATAAGATTAGAGTAGTTTTTGTACCTGTTTATAACAATTTCTATACCTACATAATTTGGAATGAGTAGCAAGTGATCTTTATACTATACATAATACAAACAGCAAAATGTACATGTGCAATGAACATTTTAATAATAAAAGAATAAAAATATACAAAAATGTAAGTGGAGATTTTTTTCTGTGACCTTCCTAAATTAATTTTTCTTAGCTTTCACACACATGTTCGTCAACAAATGAAAAAAAAAAATTACAAAAATAATTTTGCAATGAATTGTGCAATCAGAGAGGAAAATGGCAAGTACTTAATGTTATAAGAGTGACAAAATTACTGTGACAATAGTTATATACGTAATAAGTATACCTCACACGCTCGTACATCTCTGCTCGTATATATACAATTCTGTCATGTGCGCTAATCCCTTCCATGTATGTATGTAGCATACTTCAATCATTGCTCACTAAAACAGTTTTCAAATGCCCGATAAATAAGGTATCAGTATTGCGCATTATGCCAAAGAGATTGTTACAAAATTGGCCGAGGAGTAAAAAAATAAAATTAAGTAAAAATTTAAAAGATACTAATTTTTCGTCCACAAATAATAGCTATTCTAACCTAAAAATTTACACCAGTGATTCACAAGAGGAAACAAATTTAGAAGACAATATGACAGTAAATAATGCAATTGGTGAGAAGGAAGTACGCGAAATTAAAGTAGAATATCTTGACACACCCGTTAAGTCAGAAAGTGATAAGAAAGATTACAGGTACAGCTACCTTAATAAGATATTTATACATTATTAATTGGTGTACACGTCCAATACATATTGTGCAAATATTGCCTTATGTTTTCTTGGAGAATTCAAGTTTTTCTAGATAAAAAATTCACAATTATTTATTTACTGACTTTTTTCACAAAAAATTTGCAGAGTTATTAAGTTGGAAAATGGTTTAACAGCACTGTTAATATCCGATGTAAAGTCTATCCAAGATGGAAAAGGTAAAAATTTGTTATTAAATTTCACATTATTTTAAAAACCTAGTTTTAATTTAATATCCGCATATAATAATTAGGGGAACAAGCTTGTGCTTGTGCTATGGATGAAGATACCGACGAAGATACCAATGAAGAAAGTGCAGATGAAAGCGATGAAGGTACAGAAGAAGAGGAGGATGAAGACATTAATGAAGAATCCGAAGGTGGCTTTAAAGATAAGAAAGCTGAAAGCAGAGAAGAAAAAATGGTACAGTCTTATTTAAAGTAAATCTTTAAAACTAGTTTACTAATTTCTAATTGAAAATTCTAGGCGGCTTGTGCTCTTTGTGTAGGAGTTGGTAGTTTCAGTGATCCATTCGAAATACAAGGAATGGCACATTTTCTTGAACACATGGTATTTATGGGCTCTGAACGTTATCCTCAGGTGATATCTTGAAAATTCAAGTCACATTAGATTTATAAGGTTCCAATTTGAAACTGAGTAATAATAATTGATATATTTAGGAAAATGACTTTGATACATTTATTAAAAAAAGAGGAGGATCAGATAATGCTTCAACAGATAGTGAACAAACAACATTTTATTTTGAAATACAAGAAAAACACTTGCTTCCTGCAATGGATCGTTTTGCTCAATTTTTTATTAGTCCTTTAATGAAAAGAGATGCAATCACTAGAGAACGAGAAGCTGTTGAGAGTGGTTAGCTTACAACTACATCCAATAATTTCTGGAAATGTGATTTCTTCCCTCATCTAATTTCAAACGTGTTTTAGAATTTAAAATGGCATTACCATCTGATTCAAATAGGAAAGAACAATTATTTTGTAGTTTAGCAAGGAAAAATCATCCTGCTACAAAATTTGCATGGGGAAATTTAAAAACTTTACGTGATAATATTGATGAAGATACCTTGTATGCAGAATTACATAAATTTAGAGAAAGACATTACAGTGCTCATCGAATGACATTGGCAGTACAAGTATGTATATAACAAACTTATAACTATTAAAAAGGAATTTATGTAATAACAATTAGGAATTTATTTAATAATTATTGTTAATTAAGCATTTATTTAATTATAATTATCAATTTTCTCTAGGCTAGATTATCGCTAGATGAATTAGAGAAATACGTAAAGGATTGTTTTTCTGATGTCCCAGTGAACCACTTGCCATCAGATGATTTTAGTGTTTTTAAAGGCAAAGATTCATTTGATAATCCAGAATTTAGAAAAATGTATAATATTAAACCTATTACAGATGTGTGTCAGGTGAGCTGGCTTAAACATAGTTAAAGATTTTTTAGTTATTTTATTTTATTTGTAATTATTTATTCAGGAATTATAGGATATGTATATACAATTTATTACGTGTTACTTTTGATTCCTCTAAAAAGGACTTCTTAAAATGAATTGCAAAATAATGCAAGCAAATGTACATGAACTTTTAAAGGATTTTTTAAAGTCCTGCACCTATATTATTAGTACCCACATTGCGGTAACAACATATGAAAAATTTTATGCTGCAATTCATATTCTCATAATATGGTGCATATATATTATTTATATTTTTCTTAATATTTCAAAGCTTTAATATGTACGGGTTCTTTGCGAAAGGACATAGCACCACTTTTTATGTTTTTGAGATATTCGCGTTTCAAATTTTTGAGTACCTTTTTGCCAGGTAAAAAGCATTTGAGTAATTTTTCAAAACAAGCCAAACATGTATTTTTATACATCTATTCAATGAAATTAATCTTTGAAAAACGATATCCATTGAAATTTCACCCTTTCGTGCATAGTTGGTTTTTTTTTATAATTTTTCGGCCCATTTCGCTTGTCCAAGAGTTAAAAAAGGATCCTTTAAAAGGTTTATTTCAATTTTCACCAAAAGCTGTGGAGTTTTGCTTTTTTGTCAGGAAGGCACAGATGTTAATTTAATGCCAATTTATTACCAGTGAATTTATCTTAAATTTAATTAAATTAAATTATTTGCATTTTAGGTGGAATTGACATGGGTAATGCCACCTCTTCACGAATTGTATAAAAGTAAACCCCATCAATATGTTTCATGGATCATTGGTCATGAAGGAAAAGGTTCTTTGATCAATTATCTCCGTAAGAAGATGTGGTGCCTTGACATTTTCAGTGGTAATAATGAAGGGGGTTTTGAACACAGTTCGATGTATGCTCTTTTTAGCCTGTCACTCACTCTTACCGATGCAGGCCACGAGCATTTTAAAGAAATTTTAGAGGCAATATTTTCTTACCTAAACATGCTTAGAAAAGAAGGCCCACAAAAAAGAATATTTGATGAAATTCAACAAATTGAGAAAATAAATTTCAGGTGATTTAATATGATTTATTAAACTAAGTATATTAAAAACTAATTTTTCTGTTTATTATCTATATTTATTGATCGCAGATTTGCTGATGAAGATGATCCAGTAGATTATGTTGAATCTCTATGTGAGAATATGCATTTTTATCCACCAGCAGATTATTTAACAGGCAGTGATTTATATTTTGAATATAATCCTGAAGCTGTAAAAAGTTGCATTGATGCCTTGAGCCCAGAAAATGTCAATATCATACTTTTTAATAAAAGATTTAATGAAGATGAATTTGAAAACGTAGAACCTTGGTTTCAAACAAAGTATAAAAGTATCGAAATACCTTCTGAATGGACTGAATGCTGGAAAACAATTGAGCAACTGCCAGAATTTCATCTACCGATGCCAAACATATATATTACAACAAATTTTGATTTAATAAATTTACCAGCTTTTGTTCCAAGCTATCCACAAAAAATACATAAAGATGATAAAATTGAAATTTGGTATAGACCAGACCCAAAATTTCGGCTTCCAGAAGCATATATTTATCTTTATTTATTAACTCCTTCTGCTATCGAATCTGCACACTCGTAAGTTTATTTCTACAGATAAATTTTTTTATTATTTATATCTATTATTTATATTTGCAAGATTTTTAATATATAATTTCTGTATATATAAAATAGATGTGCCTTGCTGAATTTATTTGTAGCTGTTTTAAAGCAGTTAATTGTAGCAGACTTGTATGATGCATCTGCAGCTGAATTAAATTATGAGATTGTTGCAGTTGATAAAGGCATCAATGTAAAAGTATATGGATTTAATCAAAAATTACATGTACGTAATAGTAATAATAATAATGTTTTGCGAAAATCTATGCTTAATTAAAAAAAAATATTTTTTACATTTTTGCAGCTTTTATTGAAATCGATATTAAAATGTATAGCTGACTGCCACAAATTAGCAACAGAAGAACTATTTGTTGTTCTAAAAAAAGAGCAGCTGAAGTGGTATTACAATACTTTTTTGAAGCCAGCTAAAGTTACAACGTAATATAAATTAAATATTAAAATTTACAAGTGCTAACAATTTTTAATGCAAATTTAACATCATAATATTTTCAGGGATGTTCGTTTGTCAATTTTAAGATCAGGGGTCTGTGCAGCAACTGAGAAGCATTCTGCAGCTTCAGACATTAATTTTGAACAATTTATAGATTTTGCTAAACATTTGTCAGATCATCTTTATATCCAATGTCTTGCTCAAGGAAATCTGACTCAAGAGGAAGTATTAAAGAGTATCTTTGAGTGCATTGAGCCTTTAAATTATGGACCACTGTTACCTAATACTTATCCTCAAATTAGAGTACGTGAACTACCTTTAGGAGAAAAAGGCTGCCGAGTTAAAAATTTTAATCTTATGGATGTTAATTCTGTTGTCACAAATTATTATCAATCTGGTCTTACATCAATTCAATCGTCGGTCGTCATTGAGTTGCTAATGGTATATTATAGTTTTTGATATGCTAAGTAATTTGATAAAATTATAATTTACGATCGTTCTTTCGTTTCGTTCTGAAATTATTAAAAATTATTATTTCTTGTTACACTTATAGATGATTATGGAGGAGCCGTTATTTAACCAACTCAGAACTCAAGAGCAACTAGGATATAACGTTTTTTGTAAACTTAGAGAAACTTTTGGTGTTCTTGGCTACTCCATAACTGTATGCACTCAAGCTAATAAATTTTCGACTGATCATATCGATGAAAGAATAGAAAATTTCGTTCAGTGTATTATAGAAATTTTAAAAAATATGCCTGAAGATGAATTTTTATTTATTAAAGATTCTCTTATCAAAGTAAAGCAGTGTTCTGATATACATCTTAGAGAAGAAGTAAACAGGAATTGGGCAGAAATAACTCGAGATGATTATATTTTTGACAGAAATGAGAAAGAAATTGCAGCAATCAAAGCTGTAGAAATTGACCAAGTTCAACAGTGGATAATTGATCATTCAATAAATGGAAATAATTTAAAAAAATTAAGTGTTCAAGTAGTAGGTAATTCAAATGCGGATACCAATGTGAAAGGTAATAATAAAATTAAAATTAATTTAATAACATTATACAAAGAATAACAAAATAGTAATCATTCTTTTTTTTTATTTTTAAGGAGATAAAGATACCCCAGTTCAAGGTACTGTGAAATACACCTTGACTTATTTGACAGAACAGGAAAATGAAAAGAAGAAACCATCAGACTACTTTATTACCGATGTTGAAAAGTATAAAAAAAATTTGGCTTTCTATCCTGTAAGCCCTGCCAGTTTTACTTAAGGCAACTACGATTATAGTTTAATGAAGAGCTGCAATGCTTACTTTTTATATAAATAATGTCAAATTTTTGTACATTATTCTCTAACTTTTTGTACATACACAAAATAGTCTTTTAAATGTTTAAATAAACATAATTTACCACTTCTTATTTTATTTCTTTCCTTTATTGCTTTCCTTAATTTGCTATTTGTTTTTCAATCTCTCTCTCTCTCTCTCTCTCTCTCTCTCTCTCTCTCTCTCTCTCTCTCTCTCTCTCTCTCAATAAATACATTTCTATGTAAGCCCTAATCTATTTTAAAATTTTTCCTTATCTACTACTTTCAGTTTGATATTGTCGGTTTCCCTATACACAATATACCGCGGAGTACAAAAATCCAGCCCCAAGACGCACCTGTAATTATCTCTTTATTTTCTCTAAACCTTTTTTTACCTCCTCAAAACCCCAAATTTCTACACCGTATTCCATGACACTTCTTACCATATAGTCAAATAACATCTTTTTCTCAAGAAATCATTTCTGCAATAGCATCCCTGGTGGAAAAAATTTTTGTTCAAAAATGTTTAAAAGAGTTTAGAAGTGTTAAAAAACCATCCATTTCACCACATAATTTTGAACATTTTTGAACGAAAATAAACAGTTTTATTTTCAGTGATTACGTTATCATCACAGTTCAACATTTCGAAACATTTTTAAACTTTTTTCAACAAAAATAAACATTTTCAAATTTCAGTTTTGATTAAGTACATAATAGGAAAAATTTTTGTTTTGTTTAAAAATGTTTATTTCTGTTTATAAATGTTTATTTTTGCTTATTTTTATTTATAATAGTTCATTTGTGTTTCAAAATGTTTATTTCTGTTCAAAAATGTTCCAATTTCATGAAACACTTATTAAAAAATAACTACGTGGCGATCACTTCGCGCTCGCCAGTGACTCGCGCCTTGTATCGCTTCGCGATGCAGTCAAAAATCAAATCTTTAAAAACTATTGGCTAAAATACGTTGTTTTATGCTAAAAACGATATTTGACCACCGCTATGTTAAAAGGATCAACTCCTAGAACAAAACTTTGTACACAAAAAAGTTGTATTTTGTCTAGCTCTACAGATTATCTCCTATACACTTTGTTGATCCAGAATCAATATTTTTCAAGATAGAGCAAGAAAACTGCATTTTTTTCATTTTTTGAATTTATACTATCTGCGACTGTGCTCGTAAACTTTTATGAAATGTCTCAGAAATCTTATTATCAGGTTTCTTGTAGTACTATTAAGACGAAGATTCTGTGAAAGTTACAGCCAAATCGGTTGAAATCCAAAGGAGATTTTGTGCATAATACAAAGAAATCTATACACGAATTTTTCTGCTCTGGCGAAAATATAAGGCACTTCCTAAAAATGTTCATTTTTGTTTGAAAACGTCTAATTCTGTTTAAAAATGAATGGCGAAATGAATTATTTTTTTAAACAGTTTTGAAGATTTCTGAACATTTTTAAACAAAAGTTATTTCCACCAGGGATCCGAGTTTGTAAATAATTCTGAAAGAATTCTTTTTAAGAACTCTGTATAAGAATCGCTACTGAAAAAAATTATAGGAAAATCGTATGAAAATCACCCACAGGAGAAAAGTCTACAGAATTTTTTGCAAAAAGTTTTGGAGAAGATTTTGCAGAAATTTGTCATTCCTGCAGGTTTTTCTGCAAGGTTTTCGCATGCAGAAAATTCTGCAGAAACTTCTAAAGAAAATTTCTGCAAAAATTTTTGCAGAATTTTTTGCAAGTGAAAACCTTACAGAATGTTCTGTAGAAAATTCTGCACACTTTTTTTCTACGCGCATATGAGATTTTGAACTGATAATCATGTGATTATCATATGAGAATCATATGAAAATGGTGTAAAGAAAAAATTTTCTTTTTAGAGGGAAAAAACTTCTTTTTTTTTTTTAAATTATTTTATTATAAATATAATAAATAATACATTTATTACAAGTAAAAAGGAAAAAAATCCCATAATCGGATTCGAACTGGACACTCCAAGTTTTTTTGTACACTGTGAGGGAGAAATGATTAAAATTAAAACCCGACGAGGGGAAGGTTCTCCGCCTGCCGAGCTGTCGAGCTGCACGTAAGTGTCTGCTGACAGGTGTGCAGCAGACGAGAGCTCGGCCGACGG
>JAWWEN010000007.1:65346-81703 GCA_035582955.1 Sycophila texana
GTTTAACCTGATTCTCTTTTACTGCAGAACAGTAATTTGAATATAAATGTCCCATTTATCACACATTTTTCACAAAACTCTACCGTGATGTACAGTACACTTAGTAACAAAATGTCAGAATAAAAAATGATTTTTGACCTAATGAAAAGAAGACGTGCAACTTTAAACGCTGCAAGAATATGCAAGTCCTTGAGTATGGCCATGCATTGCATAGCCAAGAGAAGTTTTTAATTTGAAATTTGCACTTTTGTACAATTACAGCTCATCGTGTTCTTCTTGGTCTTCTTTTTCTTCATCAGCATTAATCTCAGATTCTTTTTCAGTCTCATTGGTATACTCAAAAGTGTCATCTTCATCCTCTTCTGGAACTTCATCCAGTGAAATTCCTAATGTTTTTCGCATTAGTTGTTCTACATTATCCGCAAAGCTTGCAGTTTCTCTCAACATATACCCAGACCTCAATGTAGCTGTTTGGAACATCATAACAGCCATAGATTTAGTAGTTTCATCCTCACTATCTTCTTCTACTCTTCTTAACAATTCTCTGATAAGAGGATGCCTTGGATTAATTTCTAGAGTTTTCTTCTGGTTCAAGTAGTAAGATTTCTGAGGATCATCACTCTTTTGATGTGCATTGGAAATTGCAAGCCTTTCCATGTTTCCAGTCCATCCAAACATGCTAGCGACAAGGGCACAGGGAGAGTCAGTTAAACGTTCTGATATTTGAGCTTTGCTAATGTAGTCCTTGAGTTTATCGTTCAAGTATTTGATCAAAGGTTCAAATGTGTTTTCTAGCTCTTGTTTCTTTTCAGCAGATTTTGTACCCTCATCAAGTGAAAATCCTTCTTTGGCAACGTTTTGGAATTTTTTACCATCAAATTCTGGAATAGATGAAAGAGCATACTCATCAACAGCTTCAACCAGGTACAAAACTTCATAGCCCTTCTTCAACAAACGTTCAACAAATGGAGATTTTTTTACTTCTTCAATGGAAGCACCAGCAATGTAGTAAATATGGTTTTGATTTTGCTTCATCCGGGAAACATAATCAGCTAAATTGGTTGGCTTATCACCTGCTGATGAGCGGAACATCAGAAGTTTGGACAATCTAGCACGGTTCTGAGCATCTTCAATAACTCCCAATTTGATATTGGTACTGTACTCTTTCCAGAAATCTTGGTATTCTTCTTTTGAAATCTTTTTAATCATGTCCAAAACTTTACGAATTAATTTCTTCTTGATAATTTTAATAAGTTTGTGTTGCTGCAAATTTTCTCGAGACACATTTAATGGAAGATCGTCACTGTCAACAATACCCTGAATAAATGATAAATAATTTGGCATTAAATCATTAAATTTATCAGAAATGAAAACTCTCCTGACGTATAATTTGATGTTGTCATCTTTAGTTCCATAACGGTTAAAGCTATCGCTTGGTTGAACCTTAGGAATGAACAAAAGAGACTTGAAAGTAACTTCTCCTTCAGCAATAAAATGAACCTTAGCTAAAGGATCTTGAGCATCTTTTGTCAATGCTTTGTAGAAATCATTGTACTCTTTATCTGTTATTTCTGCTGGCTTCAAGGTCCAAATTGGCTTGGAGTCATTCAACAATTCCCAATCCCAAATTGTCTTGCTAATTTTCTTCTTTTCCTTCTCTTCAGAAGCTTCTTCCACCTTTGCATCATCTTCTTCATCAGCTTTCTTTTCTTCATCTACCTCAGTAGGTTTCTCTTCATCTTCTTCCTCAACCTCAACGGTTTTGCTACTCCACAAGTAGATAGGGAAGTTAATGAACTGAGAGTATTTCTTAATCAAGTTCTTAATAGTATCTTGCTCCAAAAAGTCAGATGCTTCATTTTTCATGTGTAAGCTGCAATCAAAATAATTTATTAAGTTTTAATAATGCTTAATTGTGTAAAACATTTTAATGCAAAAAAATAAAATACTTCAAGTATGCAAATAAAACTGTTTCAATTAAAAAATTTACCTGATAGTAGTTCCTCTCTTAAGAGTATCACCCCTGGGGTCTTCAATAATACTGAAACTTGCACTGTCTGATTCCCAAATGTATTGTTTATCATCATTGTGTTTAGTAGTAACGACTACTCTGTTGGCTACAAGGAATGCAGAGTAGAATCCAACACCAAATTGACCAATCATATCGTTCATCTCTTGTGCATTAGCAGCATCTTGCATTTTGCCCAAGAATTCGGCAGTACCAGACTTGGCAATTGTTCCTAAATTGTTTATTAGATCTTGCTTTGTCATTCCAATACCAGTATCAGTGATGCTTAATATTTTATTTTCTTTATCTGTCTTTATCCTTATAGAAGTTTCTGGATTACTATCCAGCACATTTTTATCAGTAAGAGACAGCAATCTAATTTTATCCAGTGCATCAGAAGCATTAGATATCAACTCTCTAAGGAAGATTTCTTTGTTGCGGTACAGAGAATTAATGATGAGTTTCATCATTCGATTGACTTCCGTTTGGAAGTTAAACTTTTCAGCTTTATCTCTCAATTCTTTGATTTGCGCCACATTCAGCCCATCAATTTTAATTGCTTCTTCTTCCCTTTGAACGACTTGTTCGTCTGCAAAAAGCATAAGTAAATCAATTCACGTGCTCCCTCTCCTAAAGGCAGTAAAAACAAAAGAATAAACATTTTTAAATGAAACTGACCTGTTCGCAGGGCTTCTCGACTAGAACCCAGGTCATTCTCAACAGTACCAACTTCCTCGTCAATGAAATCCTCCTCCGCAGCTGCAAATCCTGCACAAACACAAGGTAACAGACAAATTAAAATACCGCATATGCGACGTCAATGGCCAATCCCACTGAAATGGGATCAACAGTCAAGAAAGTACAGAACGAATTCAAAAAGCGTTTGAACTGAAAATTTCTCGAAATGAGAAAATAACGGTATACTACAAGTAGGCGTGCGTATAAATTCTGGAAAAAGCAGCCACGCGTGCAGTACATTTGCTCTGATACACACGCGGTGCAAGTGAACTTACCTGCGAGCAGGAAGAGCGCTGCGACGACGAAGGCGAACTTCTTCATAGCCGCGGGACTTGGCTTTCTCTCAGCGTAAAAAAGAAAAGGAGGCGCAGGAACGTAAAAAAAGGCGGAGGAGCTTGCGGGAGCAAGCGCACACTCGGAGAAACAAACACCTCGGCGTGTCTAGCGGGATACTGTCAATGGGCCGCCGCGAGTCGCGGATATTCAACAGCCGTGGTGCTTCACGGAGGGGCGAGTTTGGAAGTGCCAATCGCGTCTGCCCACGCGGCGTACGTGGACCAATGCGAGCCTCGCCGGTGGCGGACCCTCATACAAATGTCCGACGACCATTGGGCTCGGTGCGCGCGATTCCAGAAACTTCTGTCGCGCCGTCGATTCAAAAGCCTTTCTACGCTCTGTTTCATACACTGCATGGAGGGAGGACTTTTTGTACTATTTTTTACGAGGATTTTTAGAAAACTGGGCGTGAGCGTTAACGGGTGGACCGATGACGCCCTTTTAGCGACTTATTGGGAGGCCCCCTTGAACTGATATGTGATAAGGCTTTAATGTAAGCCAATTTTAAAGCGTACGGTCGTTAAGTTTTGAGAAAATCGCTTTTTTTCTTATTATTTCAGACGTGAGTGATTGAGCAATGTTAACTTGATGGAGTGCCGAGTATTTTTTCGCATTTTTTGTACTTATCTTAATGGAGTAATTATGGGAGAAATAAATAAAATGTGATAATTAAACATGCAAATATAAGAATGGCAATGAATTAATTTCAGTTTATTTCAGAAAAGATATACATATCTATGAGCTTTATTTTAATTAAGTACTTGCATAGATTTTAGATAATATAATTAGTATAATGTTTTAAATAGTGCGGTGTCACAAATTGAGTAGATGATTATATACTTATCATCATGCTATATTATACACAAGTTATTATATCATATAATATACTTATTTATTATTATTATTTATTTATATTCATAATAATATATTAGTAGTAATAGATAATGATGAATCAGAGAGGAAAAACGTCTAGAAATGTTATAATTAATTATTTGATTTAATTAACAACCTGCCCCCTACATTTTCAAAAAAGTGAATATTTTTAAGATCTAATTATTTTCACAAACTAAAAATACGTGAAACCATTCATTTCGCCATTCATTTTTAAACAGAATTAAACTTTTTTAAACAAAAATGAACATTTTTCATTTTTTTTAATAAGTGTTTGATAAAATTGTAACATTTTTTAACAGAACTATACAATTTTAAACAAAAATAAACATTTTTAAACATAAATAAACCTTTTTGAACAGAAATAAACACTTATAAACTGAAATAAATATTTTTAAACAAAAAACAAATTTGCTAATTTTATGTACTTAAAATGAAAACTGAAATTTGAAAATGTACACTTTTATTTAGAAACGTTCATTTTTGTTTAAAAATGTTTAAAAATGTTCAAAACCGTAATGGTAGTAACTCACTGAAAATAAAATTGTTTATTTCTGTTTAAAAATGTTTAAAATTGTGTGGCGAAATGGATGGTTCTAAACACTTTGGAACATTTTTAAACAAAAATTATTTCCCACCAGGGATCAGAAAAGAAAATTATTGAACTTGCCCGTATAATCTTTCCGCAGTACAGTTACATCCTATCCAATTTACGGTATTGCACGTATCTTCAAGCAAGCGCAGAGGGGCAAACAAACAACGCACATCATAGCGCTTATGGAAATTCGCAAAACTCATTTCGCGCAGTTATACTACTTTCCAGTATAGTCTCACCCGCGGCTTGAATCCGATCCGCAATTATGCACTCAGCCACACTAGACACCGCCGCGGCAATTTTATTGCTCTCGAGTGTCGGTTCGATGGGTCTGCTCGTTAAAAGGACACCGAAATCGCGCTTCGCAAGCTCCGCATCAGTCCTGTCCATATCCGACATCCTGAGCTCCGTTTTGACGGCACTCATCCTTCTGCTCCATCATTTTTTCATGAACAACGACCAATCGTGGAGCGGCGAAGTCAAGAAAGAATTAGACGATGCAAAATTCGCGTATCGTTTGTCAAAGGCTGGTGAAAAGCACTTCGGTGTAAACTCAACGGAGCTCTCGGTGGCTGACGCTTACGAAACGAGTAATTGCGATTGGAAAAGTGTGCTCTTCCAATACGCCATGTTCTTCGTACCCTTCATCAACGCATTTTTATCACTGGTCAATCTTTCCTTCAACTGTTACACCAACGCAAAAGAAATAGACAAGCGCTGCTGCGCCCAGTCCGACGCGGAGAAGAACGAATCGATCGTGACCGAAGGCGAGATGGAGAACGAAAAAGTACGCTTAGAAAGGAAATTATCGAATGTAAGGCGAAAATTCACGGGCTCGAGGATATTCCAGCAAAGATACAAGGGACTAGTCCTCTTGAGTCAGTGGCTGCTACCAGCGCTTTTCACCGGCACGTTTCAACTGGGCGAGCTTGCGCCAACTCGGCCGGGCGAGGATCTGCTGTGCGTCGTCGCGGCGAACTTCCCCTTCGAGGATTGTGCGGGTCACGTTGAATTGGAGGAGAAAATTTCCGGGACGCTGCAGGACTTCGTGAGCAGCGGGGACGATCTGCTCTGGCCGCGGCCCAATGCCTCGGAAGTGGACGACGTGCTGAAAAGGGTTTACGGCGTTGTTCAGGCTGCGATGAACGATACGACGAATCCTAATGAGAGGGAGGATTACTTCGATGTTACTCAATTGCTGGATGTGGTCAACGAAACGACGGCGACGTACGAACCTTCTGCTGAAAAAAATAATATGAAAATCATATGAAAATCATATGAGATATTTTGAACTGATAATCATGTGATTAGTGTCATGTGATTATCGTGTGAAAATCGTATGAAAGTGTAAAGAAAAAATTTTCTTTTTTAAATGGAAAAACTGTTTCTTTTTTTTAAATTATTTTATTATAAGTACGACAAATAATACATTTATTACAAGTAAAAAGGGGAAAAAATTCCAGAGTCGGGTTCGAACTGGAGATAAGTTTACACTACTTTCACATGATTCTCGCAAGATAATCCTATGATTATCAGTTCAAAATCTCATATGATTTTCATATGATTTTTTTCATCAGGGCCCTGCTAAAATGATTATTATTTAATCCGATTAATATGAATTCAGATTTAATATTTTTTAATCGGATGTAATAATTGGAATCGGATCGTCCGATTAACGGGTAATCGGTTTTAATGTTTAATCCGTGTATATCGATATATATAGCATTCAGTACGGTATTTTTTAATCAACTTTAATTGGAAGAAATCGGATATAACAAGTTGAAGCTTAGCTATTAATAATTAACAAATTGAATATAATCGGAAGTTATAATCGGTTTTAATAGTATTAATGAATCGTTTCACATATACACAAGTCTCGGATTAAGATTTCAAATTAAAAACGAATTCTTTTTTTATATAACAATTACATGTTAATTAGTGCTAGGAGCAGTTTCTCATTACTTTCATTTTCATTTTATATTTTATATTTTATTTTATGTTATTTGTTATCTCCTGTCTAAATAGGCGGAGTCTCGCACAATTGCGCTACCTATCTGGCTTTGATTGTTCAATAATATTATATATTGTATAGGACTTTGTGGTCCGTAAATTTTTCTAATAAATAAATAAATAAAATAAATATAATCCGCTTTAATCGGATATTCTTAACAGGGAAGGCACCGAAGTCCTGCTGAGGTTGAGGATGATCCAACGGCGGATGAAGGAGCACTACGGCAATCCTGAAGGCACTGATGACTACTCGAGAGCTAACTTTCTGAAATCTTTGAATGAAAATGAAAAGCCGCAGCTTACCGAGTGCATGAAAAATCGATGTGTAATGTCCGTGAGGTTTCTGAAAATCTACTTGTTCCTGCTTTTGGTCCTGATCTACTTCGCGCCCATTTTACTGTCGAGCTTGCTGCTGGTCGTGTCGTATTACAAGTGCCGGGAGGCGGCGAGGAAGTTAAACGAAGTAAAAACAGCCGAGGAAAAAATCGTGCAAAACGTCGAAGAAGCTCCGGCAGATGGGGAGTCGAGTAAGGAAGGATGGTTCTCGGTGCAGGTGGGAGACAGCAGCATCCGGAGTAGGAAGAGTCTTGCAAAAGCGGAGGAGTCGACGTGCGAGTTGATTTGCGAGGCGGACAAAATGCAGGGCTTTTTTCGGATTTTTAAAACGAACGCTGTTCTGGCCGTCGTTCTTTGGACGCCTTTCTTCTTTCAAATTATCTCGAAGGTGTTCTTCTGCAGCAGAGTGCCCAATTGGCTCACCGAAGTCTCGTTTTTAGCTACGGTGACATTCGCGGTTTTCAGAAATGCCGTCAATCTCAATATCGTCCGGATGGAGGCTGATGCTGAAAATTATAAGAAAAATAATAGTGTCCATCCTGACAGATGAATAACAGCGAGAAAATTTGATTTTCTTTTTTTTTATAGAGAAAATCAGTTGTATTTTCCCAATTGAAAATAGAAAGGTTGAAAATCAACGTTGAACATTGAAAATCTATGTTGACGTTATGATAATACCTTGATTTGGCTTGATTTACAACGTTTATTTCAACATTTCCCGAAAATTCATTGTAAACCTTGATTTTCAATATTCAACGTTGATTTTCAAGGTTCAACGCTCATTTTCAACTTTGATTTTCAACTTTGACTTTCAACGTTAATTTTCAACCTTGATTTCCCAATTTCTAATTTTCACCAGGCCCGTTGAAAGTCAACGTTAAAATCAACATTGAAAATGGACGTTGAACATCGAAAATCAACGTTGAATATTGGAAATCAACGTTGAAAATCAAGATTTACAACGAATATTCGTAAAACGTTGAATTAAACGTTTAAATATCAAGTTAGATCAATGTTTTAATCAACAACGTCAATGTTGATTTTCAATGTTCAACGTTCTTTTTCAACCTTTTTTCGAAGTTTGTTTTATTGTTTTTTATATTATCAGTGATTGTATAATATTTAATATTCTTGTAACTGTGTAATCATAAACTTGTTAAATTATTTGTGCTGATAATAAACGGTTTTTTAATTTTTTCTATTACGTAATGCAGTTGTTTCATTTTGCCTAATTGTTAATCTTAATGAAATATCAATATTATTCAATTGTTAAACATATATTTATCTCGAGATTAAATTTAAATTTCATGCGAGGAAGATTTTCTTACGAGCGTGTATCAGCAGATTTTTTTAAATATTAAAACAGTGTGATGATTAAATTGAAATAATAGAAGATGAAATCCACTTGCTTATAAAAATCATTTATTTAATTGATACTTTTCCTAGAATATATGTTTAGCTATATTTACATTCCCATAGGAATGTGCATACATTCATTTTAAATCTAAAAATAAAGGTAGACATGACTTTCGTAGCTTGCTTTGTTACGTCGTCTTAGACAGTTAAAAGCTAATAGTTTTATTTTATTATGTAGAAAAAAAATAATAAACAATTCATAAATACTATTTTGGTGTGGCTGATGTTTAATGAGTTTTTTTTATGTTGGTAAAGTTTTATTTTCAATAATTTTAATAATTTAAATCAAGTGGAGACGCACGACAGGTACTTATGGGTTAAAATAATAAAAGTAATCAATTTTAAACGTTTTCTTCGTTTTTTATTAAACAAGTAAGTACATTTAAAAAAAACGTATAAAAGTACCTACCACTAAACGGAATTTCTAAGGTTTAAAAAAAAAAAAAAAAGTTTTACTTAAAGTAAATCAACAAATTTTTTTATTATTGTTTTGCTTTTGTTTAAAAAAAGATGTTTTATTTGTAGAATAAAAGGATTCCAGGTACTTCATACACAAACACAAATATTTTTGTCAAAAAGATACTAGAATAAAAAATAGTATAAGATTAACTCTTTTTATTCCAACATCATGAAATTGCATTATAATTTAAAAAGATATGAGACGAGACTACCAAACGTTAACAAAAGATGAAACGACGACCAGACAAACCAAACGACGAAAAGAAAGAGTATCATGATACATGAGGAAATTGGAGAATAAACGAAATTCAGAAAGTTTTTTTTCCAAAAGTCTTGTTACTTTACAAAATTCATGAATTACAAAATTTAAAAATCCTTATTATTAAACCATTATAATCATTTAAGCATGATTGAAAAAACGCCAAAGAAATTCTCCAACATAGGAATAATTATAAAAATCTTTTTAATTGGAAATAGGACTAAATATGTTATCTTCTCATATTTCTAAATAAACTATGTACATACGACGATAGATAGTTTTTTTTTTTGAGTGACTTTTAACAGTGCATTTGTAGATGCAGTCAGTATTTTCAGCGAGATCATTGTACACAAAAGTTTTACATAAAAAATGACATTAAATAATGTAACAATGATAATTATTCGCGAAAATGAATTTTCATGTTACGATCGTAACACGAGTCCACAAATCCGTCTCTCGTATATTGTTTTACCCACAAGTGAATTCGTATCTGTGGGTTATGATCTATCCATATGCGAATTTTCTATTTGACGAATTGAAAAATAATTAAATACAAAAAAATAAGCCTGGTATTATTTACCGAAACCTTCATTCTTAAATTATAATATGATTCCTTGTAAAGAACGCCAGGCATATTTTTTCAATTTTAACTATTGTTCAAACAAATATAAAATTCCCCTAATTTATGTTCACACGAAAATCGTGAGTCTAGAACAACAGTGTGCTCATGCCACCCATTTCACTTTGTTCTTTAACGAAAATCTCAAAGTATTGATAAATGATCGTGACGGCAAGTAAGATACCGGTTCCGGAACCAATTGCACCCAGGAAATCAGCCAATACAGACAGAGCACCAATGCAGAGACCACCAAAAGCAGCAGCTGTTGGAATGTAACGGTTCAATTCGTGAATCAATGATGTTTCGCGATGACCCTGCATCACCATCTGAGAGTCTTTCAGCTGTTTGGCAACCTGCAAGTGAATTTATGAAAATTAATAACAAGTTCATAATTTCATAATTATTTAGTTGAATTTAAAATATTTTTCTCTGTACTTACATCTTTGGCAGAACTTCCAGAGATTTCAATCCAGCTCTTAGAGAAGAATGCGCAAGATCCCAACATGAAGAGAATGTAGAGGAAAGCATGGACGGGGTCTTGGACAATATGTCCTACAGACTCGGGTGGAGAAAGATAATAACACAGTCCACCCACTGGATAAGAGCGAGCGGGACCACCTCCACCAACATCAGACCAAACTCCAAGCAAGTTGACAATAATATTTCCATGGAATTTTACGGCCAACATTTGAGAAATAACGTACAAATTGGACACCAATGCAGATTGCAAAATAATTGGAATATTGCTGGTGTAAAAGAGCTTGATGGGGTAGCTGCTTTGCTGACCACGGTACCTAGCAGATTTGATAGGAATATCTACTCGGAAGCCCTGAAATTAACAAAAAATATTATAAAAACTTGCAATAAATATTTAATTCTCTTTTTAAATAGTATTTATTAGAAACATGCATCATAAACCTGCAGTATTTATTGTAACAATGCATTTTAAAATGCACAATTTGAATGAAAAATTTATGACATATATTTACCTGGAAGTATATGACTATAGCAAAGACCAAAATAGTAGCCAGCAAGTTCATCAAGTTAGGAAGGTTTTGTCTGTAAAAGGCTTCTCGTAGGGCTCGAACCTTGTCTTGTCTCGTAGCTAACAGATGGAATAAGGCAATGACAGCACCCTCAAATTCAGTACCACGACCAGTGTTAACAGTTGCTGGAGAGAATGCTTTCCAAACAATGGTTTCACAAATGTTGGTAGCGATGAAGAGAGAAATACCACTGCCCAAACCATATCCTTTTTGGAGCAACTCGTCCAAAAGCAAGACAATCAATCCAGCGACAAACAGCTGGATAATAATTAGAAGACAAACTCCAGCACCAATTTCGGAAGGATCACCATACATTCCAGTCATTACGTAGACGATGGCTTGTCCAACGGTAATAACCATTCCAAACACTGCAAGAGTTATAAAAAATCATAAGTTAGAACGAAAATTCTTACAAATATGCTAATTTTTAATTTACATTTTTGAGCGCCATTGAAAAGAGCCCTGTCCTTAGCTGTATCTCCTACTTCGATTATCTTGACTCCAGCCAGCAGTTGCATAATAAGCCCAGATGTAACTATCGGAGAGATACCGAGCTCCATCAAAGTACCTCTGTTGGAAGCCAGAATGACACGGATCCAGTAGAAAGGATCCGCGCTGTCCGAAGACATAATTCCAAAAAGAGGAATCTACAAATGAAAAAGAAACAAATAAAATAAAGTCAGTCATAAAAGAAAGCATATGTGTCTCCACATATGTTGTTCGTTTGCCTACCTGGCAGCATACTAAGAAAATAAACAGGGTGATCGCAGTCCATAGTACTTTTTCTCTAAATTGGATCTGCAAGCAAAAGAATCGACGAGATTTGGATTAAAGTTTCAGTCAACAAAGCAGACCACGCGACACGCCGCTCCGAAATTGTTTTGCCAACCAGATGGTTTCCACGTCGCTCGTTTGTCAAAGCCAGCCATACGGCGCTGCACAAGACTCATCAAAGAGAACATCAACCTCGACAGGTGGCAAAAAAAAGATCGCCGCGTCGTCGTCGTCGTCGTCACATATGTCGTCGACGTGTGTATACTCACCTTCCGCTGCGGCTTCGCGATCTCCGGCAGAATGCTGCAGAACGGCTTGATCACCTCGAGGAACTTGACTGAAAGCACAGACGAAAAAGGTTAAACAATCCGTCTCTACCCAACGATCGTCGAATTCGCAGCGTTACTTAGCAAAAAAAGTAAAAGGGAAACGGCGGCCGAGGCACCGTTACTTACTGCCCATGTTGAACGGCTCGCAGGTGGCGAATCAGCAAAGTCTCGCTAAATAAACGCTCGCGGCTCGTCGGAAAAATCGGGCTGGACTCGTGGAGGAGGAGGAGGCTTAGTCTGTCGCCGGGGCTGCTTGCATCCTCTCCTTGGCCGAACGAAAAAAAAAGCGAAGAGAGCGAACCGCACTGCGCTATCCGGCCAGCCCGTCGAGCATCGCGTGCGCGCGTGTCTGCAGGCGGCGAGTCGTGCGCTGGCGGCGGCGGCCCTGTCGACGTGGCTCTTCTCCTCTCCCTCTCTCCTTTTCTCTCTTATATATGCGCGCGCTCTGCCGCTCACTCGCTGCCCTGCGCGGCTCGTCGCCGGAGAACTGCACTAGAGGCTGTGCGGAATCAACTGGCGGAACCGTTCTTGCGACCTCGCTCCGAAATTTTCGAACTTACCCTGGGGGCTTTCTTTCCGTCCCCTCTCCGCGTCGCGTCTTCTCGCCGCGCGGCCACTCTCCCGGCGTGTCTTTTGGCTTTGGCCCCCCCGATAGTAGGTCAAGCCCAGGCGAGGAGATATATTCGAGTTTTTGGCCACGTGTACCTATGTCGACGCCTCTTTCGGCAGTTAAGTGGGCCTGCACGCTCCACCCCTTCGTCAGGCGGCTATTATAATGCCGAATTGCCGATTTCTTGATCTCATTTATGTTTTACGACTGCGCTGATTAGGTATGGGTATGTAGTGGATTTTGTTGCATGAACAGCATGCAGCTGAGATTCCGACCAGAAACGATGGTACCCGATCAGCTGCCGGCTGTGCATCGTGAGTGCGTTTATATTTAAAGAGGTTATTCACCGCGTCGGTCATTTTTATTCCTCACTTGAGATTGGTCGGTATGTCGGTAAAGAAGAAAGCCGGTATTGTTTTATTGGAAAGGCGATAGATGCCTCTAGCATTCAATTTTCTGAGTTTTTTTTTTTAAATTTTAAATGCAATGAATTTTATTTATAAATATAAACAAAACAGATTGAGACGTGTACGGAATTCTGTTCCTATAATGATATTAAAACTGAGTCTCAAATTAGCCTTACAAAAATAAACTACTGGACAAAAAGAACTACTGAAAACTACCCAGGCGACATATAATATTTATCAAATAATTATTAATATAATAGTGTATATTTTTTTATAATTTTTAAAAAAAGTTTATAACTGTTGGATTTTGAACTAGTAATAATAGTTTATAAAAGTTATCAACAGTTTTTTTTTGTTATTATCAGCTAAAAAAAGTTTATTATACAGTTATTAACTCTTATCTTCTTTTTTGGGCTGCGATGCATAACCGCTAAAAAATAAAAGCAACGAGTAAAAAATTATTCGTACTTAATTGAAAACGCGTTTATAAAATATTGTAATTTACTGACGTTATAATATTTATTTAGACATTTTCTAATGATAATGTGTGTTTTAAACACAAGCAGGATTATTAGCAACAAAAAATTTTTAAAGTACCAAATATATTAATAAATTATCATTTAATTAATCATAAAATAAATTTTAAGAATATAATTATTTTAAATTAATGGCAATATGTTTAGAAATCTTCGTTAAATTGTAAGAAAATTGTATATATTAGCTTTACTGTAGTCTTAATGGGTAATTTAATGATACCTAAAGTAGTGCAGTAGATTAATTAAAAAGTTGTAAAATACTTAAGGTAAGCAGCAGTCAGCTTTCCATTCCATTTATTGAACTATATTTCAGAAGGGATTTGCAAAAATTTTATTGCAAAATAAAATCCGTTATCTTATACTTAAAATTTACGTACCCTTACGCGTGTTCTAAGTAACTGTTTTTTTATGAACTGTCGGGTTCCGGTTGTTACACTTATCTTTAAAGAGTTACTTATCTTTAGAAATACCAATTTTGCAAAAGATAATGAAATTTTCAATGAATTATTCACTCATTCGTGAAAAAGTTGCCAATCATTATTATCATCATTTGGTTGTAACGAATGCATATAACTACAGTAACTAAATCGAATTGAATGATAAGAAATTTCTTGTTTAAATATATCGTTGCAAAATATTTAATATTGTGATAACAAAAAGTGTTGTTTGTCAAAGAATCATATGATACGTTCTTATTAACTTTTTACTTGACTTAAAAAAAAAATCAAAGTGTATCGGCTTTAAATTCAGATATGATCCCAGATAAGACTGATACACATTTAGATGTATTTCAACATTCTAAAAGAAGTAACAGTATTTTATTCAGTTATAAAAGACAAACTCGTTCTTCCAATTTGCATAAAACTATTTAGGCCAAAAGTATAACAGTACAATGTTTATAATTTTTACGCAGATATAAAATATAAAAAAACATATGTTTAAGAAGATTTGTTGGTGAATAAAAATGAAAAAATTCTTTAATATGTTGATCGATGTTTAATGATAATATGCTGATCGAGGTTTAAAATATATTTTATTGTAAAATTTTCCAGACATCTATTTTAAAATCAACATATTAGATGAAAAAGAAAAATGAGTTGCGAAATTCTCAGCATTAACAGGTAACAGGCGACGATATCTTTATAAAAATATCTTCAGAAATTATCCAATGGCTACTCTATTTATATTTGATATCATTAAATAAACTTTTATTTCAAAGTAACGAAGTGCGAGCAAACATTTTGAGCAAACGTAAGATTATCCCGTCTTCGTAGCGCTTGATCGTAAATAAAAATTTGCACAAGTGAGAAAGTTGTGCATTTTTTTCCTATACGCAGGCACTATATACCGTGCCACACGATAATCGTACTCTATTGTAAATAAATGCACTACAATTCGTACTAAAAGTTAGTCAAAAGTAAAGAAAATATTGCCAATTTATTGGTACTATACTTATATTTCCAAAAAGTAAAGTAACAAAGAATAATATAGAATTACTAGAATTTTTTCTCAGTGTATGAAATGCACAAAGCGTATGAAGGTGTTAAAAAGTTGATCCGAAATGCAACATCTTGATAAACTTTGATACATCTTGGATACGTATACACTTTGATTCATTTTGATACACAATTCAAACTTCAAAATTTCTATTAGGGCAGCAAACGAAAGTACAAATAAAAAAAAAATGCAATAAGCCCCGATATCTTTAGCGTAACAACAAGGAGACAGCATTGAGCGCACCGCACTCGATGAAGTGTTCGCGCAGAGCGTAAAACAATCGCTCATTAACCTGCTCAAAGGCCGCGCAAAATGAGCGGCGCGCGTTCTCCCTTTGCAGGCGGATGATGCACGTAACGCAATATAATGGCCGAGTACACGTGCGTGCGACTGCGGGCGGCTCGCTGCTTACGATACTAGTATAGACGGAAACGCCTGATGTACGCCTGCCGAACATGCATAGAGCGACGACGAGGCGGCGGCGGCCGTTAATCCGTCGGACGTCCCGAAACTGCGCGCTATGACTAATCCCCCGCTCGTTAACCAACTCCGGAGGCTCGCCTTAAACTCCGCGTAACCGAAAGCGTATAGGCGAAATTGTATCGGACGACTGAGTTTCCCCGTCCTGCAAATATAGTCGAGGAATCCTGGTTTAACTAGATCGAGAACATTATTTAGTTTACTGCAAAATAATATTGAAGAAGGCATTCTTTTTTTTATACGCTCGCCTTGTACGCGTAAAAGGATAATTTGTACTCGCGAATATTACGTTACATTTTATAATAGTGTGTATTTCACAACTTATAATAATTAGGAGGATGAAAATTTCAAGTCTTTACAACAAAATACGATAAAAAGTCAGAATAAATTTTTTACAAAATTAAAATTCAACAAGAAACAAATACACTGATCATCGTTATTTTACGTTTGCAAAATGAAATAAAGAAGACAAGATTTTGAAAATATTCTCTCTATAAACTTGAATTAGTGTAAAACCACTAATTTATAGTGACTATGCAATAATTTGAATAGTGCAAAGTGCTCCACTATGAATTAGTGGAAATCTACCATTTGAAATAGTGAATAATTATTAATTTATTCCACTAATAAAACTAAGTAAAACATTTTTTACTATTTCAATTAGTAAAATACTACTAATTGATAGTGAATTTTACTAATTTTACTAATTGATTAGTGGAAAATCTGTACACTAAAAAAAATTAGTGGATTCTCCACTAATTCTACTTTAGAGAGTTGTTAATTCTTGATCTTAGAAAATCTTTACATTCATGGTGTTAGCTCGATGTTAAGAAAATTGAGCAAATCTCGATAAAAGTAATAGTAGTAATAGTAGAGATAGCAATATAGTAATATATTAATCAAGCTTTGGAGAAACCAATTTTCTTGGTCTAGTCTTCTCTCTAAATCTGAATTAGTGAAAATTCTCCGATTTCACTAAACTTAAGTGAATAGTCACATATTCCTAGTGAA
>JAWWEN010000007.1:81803-114306 GCA_035582955.1 Sycophila texana
CGTTAAAAAATTCTTCTCCGTTCAAAAATTATGGCCGTTTCCGCTTAGGGTAGGCATATTAGGCTCAGGTACCTTACATACTACCGCGACCTATGATTTTTTAATGACATTTATGTGCGTTACAAATACTATGAATTATTTATTTTAAATCAATTTATATTTTGATGTTAAGAATTATACACTACATTAAATTTAAATAATAATTTAATAATTTCTTTTAAGGACGATGGCTGACTGGAAAAGTTTTAATTTCAATAGATTAATGAAAACAATAATTATTAAGTTTTCAAGGTCCTTAATTCCGCTGAAATTTACTTAATGTGCAAATAAAATATATAAATGCTGTTTTAATTGATTTTCCAACCTTAAAAAAGTGATCGCCTTAAGCGCGGGGATTAATCAAATTTAAATAATTAAAATGCACCATAAATAAATACGTAGCTTTCTTGAAAAAAAAGTACTTTTCTTACTTACGTTTAAGAAGAATCTTCAGATTAATTTTCTCATTTGAAGAAACATAAAATTGGAGATGCAATAAATCTAGAAAAATCTTTCTGCAGCGTAAAAATACCTGCCACGACACATTTTCATAAAAAATAAAGTCTTACTCAACTTGTTGCCACTCGCAATTCACATTCCGTTCTTCGAAAGCACCTACAAAAACACGTAAACATTATTATATACAAAAGAAAATACATATAATACAGAAAATTGCACGAAAACAAAAGCTTCGTATACCAAATTGCTAGGTATAATTTAACCTCGCGTTTTTTAAATCAATATCAGTTGAATCGAATAAACGGCATCACCGTCAAACCGTATTATTATATATATATATATATATACACAAATAATAATCGTCAGATACAATCGAATCGATTAGTCGGCAAATGCATTGGTCGCTCTATTCCCGGAAATCCAGTTCCAGCGAAGGTAATAAAATTTCCAAGTGACTTAGCGGCGACAAACAGCGCGAATAACTTATGCACACAACGAGCTCGTTACTTCCAATCGAGCGGTGCGCTCCTCCTCCCTCGGCGCAGTATGGCGTATGGCACACGGACTCGCGCTGGGAAAACAAAAGCTCCGTTCGCCTCGTTATAGCGGGAGTAAGTACAGCGTATAGCATCGCATAACCTGCGGTCGCGGCTGGCGAAAAAATATAATGAGTATATACCTGCACGTCGAAAGCTCGCGGGACTCTCTTAATAGAGCCGTAAATCGCGGGGCCCTTACGACGCCCGTCCGTAAATCTCGTCCGGGAGAAAAAAAAAATTCGGACGCCGAGCGAAATAACCGCGGCGATCGTGCGGGCCAATCTTTGCGCTGCACTGACGCAGTCAAGCCGTTAAATGCGCCGCCTTTTGCCAAGGTTACTGCCTTGAAAAATCGAAACTTATATCGGACGTGGACACTTTGCCGCTGGAGAAAGCGCGTTTCTAGCTGCGAGAGCGTTGGTCTGCTTTCGGAGCAGAATTTATTTTTTAGATTGTAGATTTTGTGATTTTAGATTTGGATCGACTGCTTCAGGGTTATTTTTCTGTTACATTATAAAAAAAATAAAAAAAAACGAGGAGGTTCTTAAAATGAGATTTACGAATTGCAGGTTACGATCACGTAACGGTTAGTGACTGCGAAGTGCACTCATCACGATAAAGCCCCAGGTATATAACCTACAGATACATTAAATGATGTATCAGTTTATTTTTTGAAAAATCCACAATTATTGCAAACATTTTTTTCTGAAAGCCATACGATTTTCGTCAATTGGTTCGAAAATACCTGGTTTTTGACGGATAAAATTGTTAATTATCGACAGAAACGCGAATTTTAGAAACTGATAGCATTTCCAGCAAAATCGTCGACATATTGTTTGCAAAAATAATAATTTTCTACTTGAAAAAAGAGTGATTCTCGTAATATCTTGACAAAAATGAATTAATTTAAGATTTGTACTTTTGCATTTGGTTTTTCGTATTTACTGTACACAGATGTCGATTTTTTATAGATCGATACAAAAAAAAATTAATTAAAACTGAATCTTTTCAAAAACACAAATAAAGCAGTTTTTCGGACAAAGCAAATCAATATACAAAAGATAAAGTGACGATTTTTAATTTACTTTCATTAATTTATTTTCGTATATAACTTTAATGAAAGGAAGGCAAGAATTATCGCGATAATAAGTATATAATATACTGCACAAATTGGAAAGGAATCATTCGTGCACATTTATTCGCAGTACGATAATATGAATAAAAGAGACGATTGCCATCGTGGTAGAATTGCCGATGAAATTCTGTCCCGAACACACTGATTGAAGCGACCACTACGAAGGCGATAATAGAACCTGATGGCTTTTGTGCGAAAAATGTACTCATTGCTATTGACTGTTGCCCTCGAAAATTTGACGCGTTTGGCGCTGCTGCGATTACACAGTGCCACGCATTCAATTCCGCTTCACAAAGCATCAATTATATTGTTGAAAAAAATTTTGCGTGTGCACACGCGATCGATAAATTTATTCACCAGCATGTAAAAAGCCAAACGCACGCGTGATGCTATTCATTTTTAACGAAGCAAAGCTTCACTGTATTTTCAACCGTAATATAATTGAAGCACGATAATTAAAGGTAAAAAAAAAATTCGAAAATTATGTTGTATGTGCGTACGTGCGCGTTGATGATGGAGCTCGTTGAAATTACATAACTGCTCTACGAAAATATTTAACTATACGTTGTTACGACTAGTGTTCTGCTGTACAAGAACTAGTATTGTCCAAAATCAACTGTAGTCCAATGCAATCTGTTATTTTTTCCTTAATAAAGCCGTCGTATATAAAGTCATCAATTTAAACTTCGAAATTTTTCATATTTAATTTTTTTACGGCAAATTTCACATTAAAATTTACTACAATCACTTTATGGAGGAATTTGGATATTTAGAATGTCGAAAAAAATTGACACACATTGTTTCTTTTTTTAAATTTGAAATTAATTATTTTTTCAGTGTAATAATATTAATACAGTTGAATATATTATATGTTTTAAATACATATATGTATACATGTCTAAACTTGACAGACAATTTCAAGGTTTCTAAGTAATCGTGAATTCGAAATTTCCTAAAATAACCTTCCATTATACGGTGAAAATTCAGTTGCACAGGTTAATCGAAGTAAACGGAGACTAATAGCCAGACGTAAGTTTCACTTTAAACCAACTTTATAAGCAAATTCAACGTCCCCGGACTCCTTGTTTAGATAAAAATGTAGTTTACCTTCAATTTAAATTTCGCCTCTCGCTCGCCTTTTATTGCGCAAAGCTCGCTCTTCTCACTTCCTTTTTTTTTCGTTCGCCGGGCAGCTTTGCAAAAAAAAAAGCAGCGCAGCAAGTATGTCTATCTATACAGTAGTGGCGCTTCTTTTCGTTTTTCGACCTCCCCCATGCCCCCACTTGGCGCATTTTCTTTTAGTTTCGTATTATGCTGCCAGACCTATTTACTAGCATTGCAGCTATTACTCTTGCTTCTTTGTAAAGGAAAGTTTTCCCGCTTATTAACTGCATCGTAAATTCCGCGTTTATTTTTCAAGCCTCGCTCCTCCGTTAAATTCGCGTATACTGGCGGGCGATGACAAAAAAAATATATATATATATTCAATAAAATTTCATGGGGGCCCCCTCGAGGATCTTGATGAAACGATTAAACCGAGGAAATTTTATATATTCGCCTCGAAATTTTAACGGCCTGCTTGCAGGTATAACCAACTGTATATATGTATATATACTCGAGATACTAAATTCAGCTGTTCATCTTTCACTTCGTGTCTGGAATTTTAAGATTTCCCTAACTAATTCACTCCCGCATGATAATTAGATGGGCGCCGGTCCCGACTCTCGCAGTCGAGGCAACGCGCGAAAATAGTGTGTATGTATAACAGTTAGCACACTTCGCGTTCGTTTTAATCGCAGTTACATGCGGCTGTGCGCCTGCGTGAAAGTAAAAACAAACTTATAATTACGTAAAATCATCGTTTTTCGCCTCACATCAGAGGAGAGCGACGCTTTCCATTGTTTTCACTAATATCAAGCGGCACTTCATTTCACTTATATCCGCGCCCCAAAGTAACAGCCTCCGCGTTAAGAGGAGAAAATCGTGTAATTTTTTTGGCTTTTCTTAATTTGAAAAGCCTTTTGTTTGTCCTTTGAAAAATCTCATGAATGAGTTAAAATGCACTGTTATAAAGCGTACTGTTAAAAATTGCATGCACCTTATTTTAAGCACGTATAAGTAAAAATTAATGAGTTCACATTAAATTTAATAATTTGGTTAAGTTAAATTTAATCATCGTCATGATAATTTTTACTTTTGCATTTTTTTAATGCGCATGCTTGAAATAAGCTTCCTTCGCATTTATTGATTATTTAAAGACAACATTTTTCTCAGTGAAATGAAGCACACGATGAAAATTTTGTATTTGAATGTTAGCAAGACGCACAATCACGTGTTTAACATTTTTTTATTATTCTACATGATCCATGAATCGAGAAAAAAGCTCATGGAATTTTTTTTTTGAGATTTTTTCGTTCGTTTAAAGAACTTCTACTATTTTAATATCGTATTTTTATAAATGTAGATTTTAAATTAATAATAAAGTCTTTATAATTTAAAATCTTAAATGACTTGCGACCATGCAGGATAATAAAAATGATATACTCGAGGATTTAGCATCTTAAAAAGTATCAACCGAAGCCACGATTTTTCTACATAATCTTTCGATCTTCGTTTGAGCTTATACTTTTTTTACGCGGAGCCATGCTTTCCCACTCGGTTGGCGGTTTCCAATTAACATTTTTTCGTCTTCCATTTTGAAAGCACGACCTTAGCAAGGCAAACGTTATCTCAGTATCTTAGCGATTTCGTTTATTTGTACTGTTTCAAAATTCAGCAGATCAGCGACTTATTATGTAAACTCGGGGCAAACATCATTTGAATATTCAAAGGAAGTTTCGTTAAGCTAATTTCCTGCTTGATATAAGTGCGCTCACATAACCTTGCATTCATAGGAGCCGTGCCGACGGACTTCTACGCGCACCATTTTTATCGCATTACAAAATAATATTTTAATTTTCGGGAAAAAAAGCCGTCGACACTGCGCTGAGAAAAATTGTATAATAACATTTTACTACAATTGTGGTAAAAACAGATAAGAATAAAGTTACGTACTCGTTTTTAATAATATTTACAATGCTATTAAGAAAGTTAATTTAAGAAATTTAAATTTAAATAAATAAATGCATTGAAATAGAAAAAGGACTAAATCTTGTTTAATCTTGGCTGCAGTTATTATGTATTATATATATTTAAACGCTTCGTCCCCCTCCTTTTACTGAGCTACAATTTTAGCTTAACTAACAACGAAGTACAGAAATTTTCAAACAACTTTTTTTCAAAAAAATCTTTCAGAATCAACTTTGGCCGAGTGTACAAATTTCATGCATCATTGAAATTTGAAATAAACGGAATAATTAAAATTAAGGCGTTAGAATAAGAAACTTAGTATAAACCTGTTGAAACTAATGAAACTATAGTTGGGGGAGGGGGTAAGGGGAAATTGATCATAAATGTAACAATTGCCAATACAAATCTACAGATCTCCCGATAAGAATTATATATATATATATATCAATTTATTATTTCCTAAATTTATATTAAATTTTACAAAACATTTTTCTCATTACATACATATATATCGGAGCGCCGTAAATAAAATTAGAGTGAAACGATCTTTAACGACTCGCGACGGCGCGCAAGCAGTTTACGTAACTCCGTTGCATTTAAGGAATTCCTCGGGAGCAATTCGCGATCCCGTCCACTTTCCCCTCCCGGAGGAGCCCCGGCCTCTCTGCCAAAAAGTCTCGCTGAATAATCGAACTGTTGTTTCCGCGAGCGGAATTAATGTGGCGCGCAGAAAATTTCCGCAAGAAAGTATTCGCTTCTGGGTCAAGGTCGCGAAGGACCCGCCACCGCTGGACTTGGCGAGTGGGCGAAAAGGACACCCTCTCGAGGCGCCGTGCTCGATACGATGCCAGTGTCCGAGGGCATACTCGTAAATAATGATATTTCGTCGTGATAAAAAATGCCATTTTGGCATCACCGCGGCGGCTCTCACCAACCAGGCTTTACCCCCCTTTGAGCATCGTAGAAACCTGTTATGCGCCGGTTTTGACCTAAAAATTTTATACGTGGCTCTCTGCGCCTTCTCAAACGCTCCTCGAGCCGACTGCTTTGTACTAATTTGTTGTTGTATATATATATGAAATTCGTGATGAAATATTTGGAAATTTTTAGCTAAATTTATAATTACGAGGATTAGCTAATTCAGCCTGCATTTATTCTTGCTTATTATATATACATTTTTACCGATACTGCTTTAACATAAATAGGTGTTAATAATTTACTACAATTTCATCGAGTTGAATATTATTTTATTCGTATAAAAGGTTTAAAAGGCCTGGTGCCGCAATTCCCGGAATTATTATTTTCAGAAGTAAAATATGTATGAAGCGTTTTATATAATACTCAAAAGAAGCTTATTGCGATCTTTAAAATTTTAATTTTATTTAATTTTAATTAAAACTGCCAAAAATCGATTCTACTGGAAAGCTAAAACTAGAACGTGCGATAGCGGCTAATAAAAAGTTATATATTAAAGTTGCCTTGACAGTCGCTAACGTCGTAGAACAAACTAGTGCTCGCGAGAGGCAAATTTACGCGCACGAACGACTTCGCCGTTGACCGGTAAACTGAAGAAGCATCCTTGTTACCGAGTTAACTTCCGAAACAAGCGCAGAGCCGTGAGAAACTGTTAACAGTTTAATAAATAATTTTCCTCTCTGTTGATCCGAATAAAAATGCGAGAAAAAGCTTACTATTTTTCATTTTTACATTTTTTTTTAAGTTCATTACTGCAAATTCACTATTCATTTGAAAAATAAACAAATTTATTTTTTTTATATAAATAGTATAAATCGTTGGGTTTTACATGAGTAAGGAATATCTAATCCAAAATCTTAAATCCCGATTTATAAAAGAACTTGTAATATAATCAAGGAAAATATAATTATAAATAAGTTTAAAAATTTTAAGTTTTAATTTCTTATTATAAATAAATTTATAGTAAGAAAAATTATTTAAAAATCGATATAGAAGCGTCTGTTCAAAATTGATAAATCGACGAGCATCACTTTCACAGCTTTTACTCGTTTCCTTTCGACTTGTCAGAACGGTAGCTTATTTTCAAAGAGCGTATATTTTCCACGTATTCGCGATGTTTCTTTAACGATTTTTCAACTCTATGAAGAAACGCTTTTTCGCTCGTACGACCGTGACGTTTTAAGTACTTTTTTTTTAAAGTTTTGTGCTGATAAGGTTATGCAGATATGGAGTAGAACCTTCATGCAGTGTTCGAACGTTATTATGTACTTTCCATGTAAATTATAAGTACTGCAAACGCAAAGCACTCAAATAAGTTCGACACACTATAATTGAGATTCTCAACCCTAGACTTCTTAAATAATTTAAGCTTTTAAAAATAAAATTATTTTATTTTAATGTCATAGCTCATTATCTTATAATTTTGTTGATTAGAAGATAAGACCTTTTGGGTCATGGATTTTTAAGAATCTTTGTACACTGCAGGTCTAATATTATATTAACATTTTTTATACAGACACTGGTTACCAAAGAATTTACTTTACATTACGTAAACCAAAATTTGGATTTCTTCGTTAAGACATTAACTAAAGTAGGAGAATTTTAATATGAAAACTGATTTCAAATTTCTATTGGCGAAATTTCTATGTCCCGTAAAAGATAAGTGAAAGATGTAATACTAAAAAAAAATGACCTATGCTTTAAAACTTTTGAGCATTAATCTTACTCCTTTGGCTTTCTATAAAGCATTCCCCAACGTTTCATAAGAATCCGTGACTCAAAGTTCGTGTCCTCTTCTGTAGATGTTACTAAAGCTATTATGTATATATACGGTCCTTACTTTGCACACATGGTAAAAATGAAAATATTTTTGCTACCGTATAATTTAGGGGCACATATCCCCCTTATTCCATAAAATAAATAAGAAAGCAAAACAAAAAAGTGGAGAGAATGTAACAAAACTATTCCGGATTACATGTATACAGGCTACATGTATATGATAATATGATGCAATTTATTTGATGACTTTCAAGAACTTTTTTATTTTAATACACGATTGTGTGATAATTTTTTACACATTTCTTGCGCGTTGAATTAACACACATATTGTGTGTGTGTGTGTGTGTGTGTGTGTGTGTGTGTGTGTGTGTGTGTATTTCATTTTTCTACACTGAGAAAAAAATTTAGTTGCATTAATGATTCGCGCTGTTAAATACTTCCATAAACAACCGATAAAAGCTGTTAATTCAACAATTCCACCGTTAATTTAATAGTGTCACTGTTCATTTATCAGCGCAGAGCTCATTTTGACAGAGCTTTTCGTTATCTTAACGATACTTCTGTTCAGTCAAAATTGACGCTGTTAAAATAACAATTTTTTCTATTGCACAACACACTAAATAAATTTTTTTCTCAGTGTACAACATACTAAATACGTAAATATGAATTAGACGGGGTTGGAATACGATGAAATATGACACGACCGAATTGTCTCTTGAGCTTTTCAAAACACATGTACGTAACGCGATGGAAAAATTTGTTTAACCCCCATTTTTTCTTACAAATATAAGCGCAGTAAGAACAACTAATATGTCATTTCTTTTTAATTTTCTATACAAGGGATTATATCCCGCTTATCAAATAAAATAAAATAAATAAATAAATAAAATATGTCGAAGCTTGCAGCTAAACAGAAGGAATTTTCTCGTGTTGCAGGCGAAGCTAGCGAGCGGCAGTCCCTGGGCCGTACAAGTTGCGCGTGGGCACCAAGCAAGCCGCGCACCCGGAGGACGTCGGCCTCGCGGCAATGCTGCAGAGCTGCGCTGCCGGGGGCTCGCGCTGCGCCCGGCGCGCCCTCGTCATCCTGCTGGCCTGGGGCCTCCTCATGATAGCCACCGTGCAGTTCCGGCACGCGGCGCAGCCGGGCCTCCTGGTGCGCGCCGGCCCGCCGGAGGAGGAGGGCGCCGAGGGGCCGGGCCCCCGGGCCTCGCGCTTCCTGCTGCAGCGGCAGCCGGGCCCCAGGCCCGAGGGCACGGCCACGACGCCCGGCACCACGGCGGCCGGACCGCTGGAGCTCGAGCCAATGCTGGACCGCCGGCCGGCCAAGTCCGAGGACGAGCTGATACGCGAGATCGAGGAGAGGCTGCCGAGCCTGCCGCTGGCTTACTGGGCTCGCGCCAGCAAACTGGCTGGGACTAGCGGTACTAATGCCGGCGCCGCAGGTAATGGACTGAGCTGGAGCACCTTTTTTTTTTTATTTCACTTGCGATCGCTTCGAAGCCGAGCTGCGCGTTAGGAGGAAATCGGGTGTGCGATGCGGGCTTATAAGGAAAATGTACACGGAGAGACTGGAATAATGTAAAAGTTAAGAAGCTAGTCGCGGAAATAGTGGTGTATTCCTTAATATTGACAATTTTTATTAAGTTCGTGGAAATTTTTGCTATGTAGCTAGGCAATGTTTGCAAGAAAATTTAGTAAAATTTGTCCGGAATTTCACGTAAAAAAAAACCGCAAGGTGGCGAAAAAGTGATGTCTTTAGCACACTCGGCATATATGCCGAGTTCTCGATTACGAATGATCTAGTCATTTCATCGCCCGTCTGTTTGGGCCTTTCCTTTCAAGCCTCGGCTCATTACAGATTAAAATGACTCACCCTGCACGATTATAGTCCATGCCTTTTAAACGCAGATATAAATATTGTAGTTACTCATTAAAATGATAGAACAGTCGATTCCCTTTAACTCTGATACACACGTACGGCACACACTCTTGACTTAAAGGTGCTCAACTTCATTAAATCATTATTAAATTAATATAAATAATTAATTTTTATAAAATACTATCAAATCTATAGCATAAAAGTAAAACTATATAGGTAAGAAGTGCATTTGATGTAAATAATGTAAAGAAAATAGTATAAATCTTGTCTGTCCCTATGTCATTTACATATATATTTATGAGGCATGCAGATATACTAATAACGTAAGTAAATAAAGTTACACGTTTATGACAATAAAAAGATAATCGGAAGTACCCTTATACATTAAAGAAATATTCACGTCAAAGCCAATTTTTAAATATTAGGATTTTATTAACCCGTAATATAGTCTATATCACTTTTCTATTGTTACAAATTTTTAAATAACTTTAGAAAGTATAATTTCAATTTAGGCAGTCATTTTAAACTTTTCGTACTTCTTCGAATCCCATTATCGTTCTTCAAACATTCGCTTTTAATACGAAATTCATGGTTCGTAGTTCTCAAAATTTGTAGATTGAATAGATCTAAAACTTTTAAAATGTACTCTTATACCTATTCTGTAAAATAGAGTAGTATAAATGTACATTTCCATAAACTTTAAAATATATTTGCAAATTTTTGTATCTTACAAAATAATTCTACTCAATTCGAATATAAATTTTATTCAGTGAAACATTAATATTAATGTAGTACATGAAAGTAAATTAATGTACCTGCTTGAAATTTGCTTCAATTACTTGTACATTAATTAATCTTAACTAGAATTCAAACGCGCGCTTCGCGCGCTGATTATTTTAGTTCGGAGATGACAAAACCAAAAAAGCAAACGCTTAATTGCTACTACTTTCACCCTCTTCAATTTCGATAATTCGATAAATTCGATAAGTTAAGACTCTTCAATTCGATTATATCGCAATGCATTTTAATATAGGGGATGTACATTTTTCTGACAGTGTATTACTATACTCTCTCTAAACTCTAAACTTCATCCAGTGAATTTCACTTTACTAACAATGCAATTCACTGAAAAACAGTGAGTATTAGGTCACTAATAGATTATCAATTAATTATCAATTCACTGAAATTACTAATTAATTATCAATTCACTGAAATTACTAATTAATTATCAATTCAATGAGAAAAATAGGTCAGGAATAATTACTATTTTTTTAATAAGAGGGCGACCTTACTCGACTTGGTACGAGTATTAGTAACTTTTACTAAACTAGTATCAATTTTTACTAAACTTATTGTAATATTTCACAGCGGCATAACAATAATTATTGAAACGCATATTAATTTTCCCATAAAGCTATATATATTCGATCAAGTAGGTCGCCCTTTTAATAGAAAAATACTAATTTCTCCTAGCCCAGATTTCTCAGTGCACTATTACTAAGTGAAATTCAAAGATAGATGAAATTTAAAGATACTGCGTCACGCACTCGAGAATAAATAATAAAGAATCTGAAAATATGAGCACAGGTAGCAACGGCTGCAACCCCAAGTACCCCAGCATCTTCGAGCTGGAGTTCAACAACGTGTACTGGCAGACGCTGCGCTCCACCAACGGCACCTTCCAACTCTTCGGCGCCTTCTACGACGACCGGCGCCTCTCCCGCATCGGACCGGCCCTCCGCATCGTCGGCATGATCGACCGCATCGAGCCCACCGTCAAGACCTACTGCCAGATGTGGTTCGAGGGCGAGCGCGAGGCGAAGACCGTCGAGGTCCTCGAGTACAAGTACATCTGGTACTCGAAGTGGGGCAACTACAAGCAGGGCATCTACCAGCCTTACGTGATAGCGTGCAAGGTCCCGCAGTCCCACTGGCGCCGCGGACCGCCCGCGTCCGTCTCCCTCGTGGAGAAGCGCTGCGAGACGGGCAGCAACAACCTGAGGGTGACGTACAACAAGCCCGAGCGCAAAAAGGACTTTGCCGTCTGCGTCAAGGGCCTGGACTTCCTGCACGAGGACCTGTCGGTGCGTCTGGTCGAGTGGATCGAGCTCATCGGACTCCTTGGCGCCGACAAGATCTTCTTCTACGAGCTCCAGGTTAGTGGACGAAGCAAACGTCGTATCGCATGTAGCAGCAAACGTTTTTAAAGCGTTCCCATACTTGAAAGTAGGAACGTTGAAGGAAGGTTGAAAAAGAACGTTGAACATTGAAAATCAACATTGACGTTGATAAAACATTGATTTAGCTTGATTAACTGATTTTCAACGTTTAATTCAACGTTTCCCGAATATTCCTTGTAATATTCAATATTCAACGTTTATTTTCGATGCTCAACGTTCATTTCAACGTTGATTTTCAGCGGGCCTGGTGAAAACTAGAAATAGTGAAATCAACGTTGATAATCAATCTTGAAAATCAACGTTGAAAATGAACGTCGAACCTTGAAAATCAACGTTGAATATTGAAAATCGACGTTGAAAATGAGCGTTGAACCTTGAAAATCAACGTTGAATATTGAAAATCGACGTTGAAAATCAAGGTTTACAATTAAAAAATTAAAAATTTGTTTATATAAAATCTAATTTTAGAATCTAAATTGAATCCAGTGAAATCCCACTGAATTTTAAAGGAGTGACAATTTTAACTAAAAAATATTGAAAATTCACGGTTTTGCAGTCAAAGATATGCCACTGCATCGAAATTCAGTGGGATTTCACTGGATTGAATTTAGAGGGAATAATCTCATGTGATAAAAATAAGTATGATCGTCATTTCAACGTTGTAGAGTGGATAGAACAAGACATTTAATATGATAAAAAATGAAAAAAGATCAGTGTCATATAACAACAAATTTTATATCGGTTCTATGCACTCTGCCTCTATTACATTTAATTTGTTACTATGCATATAAACTACTGAGACGAAGAAAGTGAAACCGTATCGATTTTGCACATCAAGCATCGACGTAAGGGATGACAAGTCGATTTCCTTTAATGAGGGTCTTGCACGACTTCCTTTTCAGTAGAGGAGAATTCATAAAACAATATCATTTATGAAACAGTATCTCTTAATTTAACATAGTCACTTTGAATGATCATTATATATCTATTTCAAAAACTCACCTATTTTGATCTAATATGTTGCTCTATGAATACGATTGTCAGCATGACATATATACTTTTATTTGTAATTACAAAAATTGCCACGATTCGGTGTCATTTTGCCTCGCGTTTGGGTTATAAAGTCCATTTCTACAACTGTAAAACCGTATAATTTCCACTCAAACAGAGAGTATTAAAAAAACAGTATTTTCAAAAGTTTTAAACAATTCACCCATCAATAGTTTCGTACAAACATCCCTTATTAAGAGACCGTCTCAACGGACAATAACAAGATTAAAAAGTTATTCTTGCATCACACGCGTGATCAGATGTCCGTCGCAATAGACGCCACATATCACGAATCTGAAATTGCCACTCCAAAAAAAACAAAAAAAAAAAAACATTTTACAACGCTGCTTCAGGTACACCCCAATGTGAGCAAGGTATTGCGACACTATCAGCGACTGGGCAAGGTGCACGTGACGCCGCTCACACTGCCCGGCGGTCAGCCCAATGTGCCCGCCTTCCAGCACATGTACCTCACCAAGAAGACCAATCACAAGCGGCAAAACGAACTGATACCCTACAACGACTGTTTGTACAAACACATGTACGAGTACGAGTACATAGCGCTCCTGGACGTCGACGAGGTGATCATGCCCGTGCAGGATGCCACCTGGCAGGAGCTCATGGCCCGCGTGATGCCCAAGGCGCTCAAGGTGCGAAACGAGACCAGGGCCTCCTACAACGTGCGCAACGTTTACTTCCTCGACGACCTACTGCACTCTCATGGTTCCTTCAAGGACATTCCAAGGTGATCATTGACGAATTTTTTATTAATTTCGTTGAACTGGTTTTTCTTCACGGTCTGTCTGAAGCGGGTTGAAGTAGCATTGACAATGTAACGATTGGATTTTTCAATTGAATATGTTTTCTGGATATTGTATAGGCGTGTAGTCACACGAATAATAGTACTTTTCTTTTTAACAAGTAAATGCGCTTTTAATTATCATTATTACGAAATTTGTCTTGAATAATGTAATTTAAAGAATTTAAAGTGGATTTAAATCTTAAAATAATGAAAATATGGTATAATAAGTGAAAAAATAATGTTAGTAAAAAACGGCTCGGTAACTGATTTTTATTTTAGCGTCAATATACTCCTACAACCTTCAGAAAACGTATCTAGTTGACAAATCCAATAGTATTGTCAAAGTTATTTTGAAAGCTGCTTCAGACAGACCTCTCGTTAGATTGAAGACATTTTCAAAGACTTCCGGAAATTACATAATCAAAAAAAAAAAACCAGTTAATTTTATTATTTGTCACATACGCAGAAAAACTTATAGTAATTATTTTGCTGTCCTGTTCAAATTATTATTGCTAAAATTAATCGTTAAACGTAAATAACAGGCGAACCATAAAGGTTTATTTCTTAGTTTGATGAAGTATTTTATACGCCATGGCTCTGAGGGACTTAAAAAATTTCATGGATATTTATTATATAATAATGTCTCTTTTTTACATTTCTTATAGATTTTTACTTAACAGCCACTTTTATTTAAAAAACATTTTTAGTAAACTTTAGTAAAATAATTTCTTAGTTTAATCGATATGCAAAGACTATCAATTTAAATTTCAGCAGTCAGTTTCGATCCCATAATTTAGCAATTTATATTCATGCTGTATCCTAAGCCATTTCTTTTCCAATCCCATTCCATTTATTAGACGCTTGTTAAAAGAATATAAAAGCGTGAAAAAAATCGGAATGGTTGAATTGCAGCTCATTTTTATTTCATATTTATTACGCTTCACGATAAATCGACGATTCAATACGAATTATTTTTACAAATATTTCAAATACGAAATGCATTGCTTTACAAAACGTCTATTACTTATGTGTGCACGTTTAGAAAAATTTCAGAGAATACAGTATTATTATTATTATTTTTTTTACAATTGCACCTATTATTCTCTTTTCTACATTTAATTATGAATTTTATTATACTGCATAGTTAATAGCAAGATATTCAAGGTTTCACAGAAATTTAATAATTAAAGCAAAATTTGATATTTCATTTCATTCGTGTTTGTTAAAATATTAAATTATAATACAATTATTATTAGATATAGGTATACAACTTTACTATATGATTTTCCAAGCATCATCCTTGATATTTTAAATTACATTGGCTGCTTCAATTGGAACGAAAAATATGATCTATTTTTTCTAATAATTTATTTATTTAATATTAAATTAATGATGACTATCGATTATCACGTGTTTTTTTATACTGAGTAATTTCCTTTTTTTTAAAAAAAAAACAAAGACATAATTTAAAAAATTAAAGCTTTAAAGCTACGTAACAATGATTTTTATTTGACTATAACTATAATTACACAAAAATGGTATAACTGTAAAAAAATTGTAAGTTTTTATACTGATAATTTAATATGAGATATTTCAAACTCAAATTTCCGCTCATTAAAATATTTTCGGAAAGCTCAAAGCCATTAAAAATTTGGGTGCAATTTTAAATTTAAAAATGAAACAAAATTACAAAGAACAAATTATACTTGCACTGCTTTTCTCAGTGTATCAATAACTAAATAAAATAATTAAAAATAATTAGACAAAAATAAATGTTTTAAAATTTCTTTTTATCCAACTCTAGGTACATGCACATGCTGCAGCACGTGTACCGCTCGAAGAACTTCACGAAGCCTAATCAATACATAAAGTGCTTCCACAATCCGGAGCGCGTGGTCACCCTGCACAACCACTTCCCGCTGGCGTGCCTCGGCGCCGGCTGCACGAGCTACCCGATCGACACGGAGGACGCCCAGCTGCAGCATTACCGGGCGGACTGCGTCAAGTCCCTGAAGAAGACCTGCGTCGAGTACCGCGAGAACAGCGTCCTCGACACCACCATCTGGCGCTACAAGGACAAGCTCGTCGCCCGGGTCACCGAGGCCCTCAAGACCCTCGGCTTCTTCGGCTCGCCGGCCAGCTAGCCCGGGACCTCCTCACCCGACGACAGACTGACACGAGACGAGATCGGCTCCGACGATGTGGACGAGTGAATTCAGTCGAGAAGTCGTTCTATCTCGGAAGATATTAGGGCCTGATCCCCCCCCCCCCACACTTCCCATTTTTCACTATAACTCGACGCGCTTTTTCGCACGGAGAGGGATTTAGAATAAACATTTGGTACCGTTCTTTTTGACGGTGACTGTGGACTATATTCTTTTTTCTTCTAGACACTGATAAAATTACGATATCACGGGATACCTTGAATTTGTCAGCTGTTGGAAGAATTTAGTTTACTTTATAGTGTTCAGAAAATGGAAAATTAAAGTTGGCCTTTATTGAATTGTGCTTTTCTTCGTTACATGAACTATTATGAATCGTTGATTATTTCAAGAAAAACTCGTATGCTGCTCTAAAAAAATTTACTATAAATTTCTACACTTCCGTAATGACTCAGGGCTGCACGAGACTCGAGACTTGTAAATGTCAAGAAATTTCAAGACCAAGACAAGACCGTCTTGGTCTCGTGCAGCCCTCATTGCTAATGAGTACGGTCATTTGTTAAAAAAAAGATGACTTGAAAAGTAACGAATTTTGAGAGTAGTATGTTAAATTCTAGCGATTTTTAAAAAATAATTTTTAGGGTAGTAAAATTCGACAGTAAAATTTATCAATCTTATACATTATATTCTACCTTTTGCTAAGTAACTTTTACCGTAGAGCGACAGAAAATTTATCGATTTTAAAAAGTAAGTGAGGGTACACGTTTTTAATTAAAAAAAAAATAATAATAGAGTAAGTGAAAAACTTATTGCTTCAAATTTAGGGAAACTGTGATTATTACAGTAAAATTTATTCATTCTATTGGTAATTAAATTATACCATTACTATCCGAGAAACTAAGAGTAGGCGGTGTAGTACATCTATATATAATATGAGTCAAAAACGACTTCAAATATTGCCACTGTATAAAAATCCAACAAGGGTTTTTTAGCGTCGCAGTATTGTTTAACTGCCAACAATAAAATATTAATACGTCATTTATGTTATAAATTTCGTAACGACCAAATAATCCACGGTTACCGTCAAAATAACGCCGTTAATATTCGCTATAAAAATAAAAAAAAAAATTTCTCTCCGTGCAGTCTTTCACCTTTCGACGGGGCGCCGACGTAAACTATAACTCCTCTTTAACAGTCCCCTCATTACCGATATTTATTGTCTTTTATTGCGTTCGTTGCCTTTGGTCGCCTTTCATTGCGTCTGCCAAGCCTAATCTTCGATAAGTCGATAATCAAACCCCTATAAGTACACTTTTTTTACTCGTCCGAGTTGTCAAGGATATGTACCGTTGTTCTGGCTGTGCTGCGTGACCGCTGGAGAATGATTAGGAAACCGAACGACTGTTTAATGTAATCTAATTTTATTTTATTATTATTATTATTTTTTTTTTTTTTTTTGTCAAATCTCTATTAAAATTTCAATGTATATATCGAAAGTTTGTATATGCGTAAGTAATCAGTGTAAATTTATTACCGTGACTGTATAACGACACGGTTTAAACTTTCCGCAGTTTTCCGAAATGAAATCCACTAATTTACAGTGAGTATCCACTACTGTTTCGTGAAGTTATAAGTGCGCAACTGGAAATTAGTGAATACTCACTGAACGATTTAATGAAAATGAATGAAAATACACTGAAAATTTAGTGAAAATGCACTACGAAAATTAGTGAATTTTAACTGAAAAATCAGCAATTTTAAATGAAATTTCAGTGAGATATCAATTCACTTTAAAGTCAGTGGAAAATTCGCTAATTCTTGAGTGGAAAATTTTTCACTGCGAGAATCAGTGAAAATTTCACTGGATTGAATTTAGAGAGTACATTTTTCCCATTGCAGCGGGACGGAGAAAAAGTAAAATATTCCAACCTCTCAGGCGGATGGTATCGTGAATTTCCATGTAATAATTAGATTCTCGGGGCTGGACGTGTAATGACTTAAACAAAAAAAAAAAAAAAAAAAAAAAAAATTGAAGAGAGAAGTGATATTCGCGGATAAGCTCTGAAAGGCTTATGCATAATTTATGCGCGGAATGAAGCGGCTGCGTTATTGCGTGTCATCTCGGGGTGTACAAGTCCGCACTTGCCGACTATAAGCCGGAGGTAAATGATCCGCGCGTATATATGTATGTACAGAAAAACGAACTCTTTCTTTCCAGTTCAGACCCGAAGTCAAAGCCGTAAAGCGCAAGATCGATTCACGTATATATATGTGTATGTATCCGGACGCCCCGATGCAGACCGGCCTGTCAAGTCGCTACTATCGCGCTTTTATTGGGCTGACGTGCCATTTGAAATTTTCATTACTCTTCTTTCGCGAGTATCTGGAAAAGGGAATTTCCTGTCTGACGGAATGGTTTAGCTCGCTTTTCTAACGATGTTTCGATTAAATTAAAAAAAAAAGAAGGGAGAATCCGCGAACTCTGCGTTTGATCGTGCATTTTTTTTACAAATTTGATCCAACAGACGTGTTCGCCTACAGCAAATGCCACTTTCTGTAAAATTCAGTGAAATTCAACTGGGTGCACTTATTTTGTGTTTCGAGTAATTCACTTATCGTAACGTTAAGTAAAAAGACGTGGATGGAAATTCGCCCATGTATTATTCGTCGTTATCTGTTATTTTTTTTAAAATTTTCTACATCAGCTGTTTTGCGAAGTTTGTGGATTTGCATACACATATTCGCGTTGCAGGTCGTTCGCTTTATCGAATAAATAAACAACTTACACCATGAATATATAAATAATCAGAAATTCATCCTTTTGCACTTGTTTGAAAGATACGTCCAGCACTTATCGAACAAGCAAACGACTTGCAATCAATAAATTTCAGATATTCATATTCTGCGAGCACGTACGGGATATTTTCAATGTAGCTATATAAAAATGAAAGTTCGAGAGCCTCAAATCGCTTTTTTCAAACTCGAGCGCGGGCGTAAAAAATCAATCGTCCAAATTGACTGCGTAACTCCAACGGTAAAAAAAAAAAAAAAATTTAAGGCAGAGTAACGCGCGCGCGGAGCCCCACTCTTCGAGGCATCAAAGTCTAATCGAGGCGCGATTTGCGTCGCGCGGACGCCTCGTAAAAATCAAGTTTCCGCTTTCGCGTTCGAGAGCCATCCAATACGTCCGGGCGCGCCAAGGCGGACGAAAAAAAAAAAAAAAAAAAAAAAGAAAAGAAAGTAAAACAAACGAGGCGTCGGGCCGGAGGGGGAAGGTCTCCGCGGGCGAATTTACGGCCGCGCGACGTACATCCGAGGAAGGAGCCCCCCGTCGAATCAGCACTCGCCTGCGCCGGGAAATAACGTTCCGACGTGTAATTTCGCCGATAAACGCGCCTTCCCCCTTTTTTCCTTCACGTCGTCCGCTGAAATTTCAGCCGACAGCGCCGAGACTCTCTCCTCTCTTCCCAGTTGAAAATAGAAAGGTGGAAAAAAGGTTGAAAATGAACGTTGACGTTGAGAAGAGCTTGATTTGGCTTGATTTACAACGTTTATTTCAACACTTTTCTCGAAAATTCATTGTAAACCTTGATTTTCAATATTCAACGTTGATTTTCAAGGTTCAACGTTCAATTTCAACGTTGATTTTCTACGTTGATTTCACCATTTCTAGTTTCCACCAGGCCCGTTGAAAATCAACGTTGAAATCAACATTGAAAAGAGACGTTGAACATCGAAAATCAAACGTTAAAAATCAAGATTTACAACGAATATTCGGGAACCGTTTAATTAAACATTGAAAATCAAGCTAAATCAATGTTTTTATCAACTTCAATGTTTATTTTCAATGTTCAGCGTTTTTTTTTTCAACTTTTTTTCAACGTTTCTATTTTCAAGTGGGATTTCTCTCTTCAAGGGGGTCGCTGTTGTATTTTAAATTACGTTGGTCTTCTCGCGCCGCTGACGGACTTTGACTGATAGAATCCCCTTTGTGTATTTTCTAACGTTCTTGTTGCATTTCAATTTCATTGACGGCGAGGCGAGATGAAGCGGACTGATGAATTTTCAATCGCTATGGGGGTTCAGCTCTTGTATTATCCGTAATATTTTTTTTTTCTTTAGATTTAAGGTGGTTACACATTTTTTTTTTTTTTTATAATGTCGATTGTTAATGGTTATGCGAAGCTATTTAATGAGATTGTTATCAATTTTACTTGCGTGAGTGTGAAAAAAGTTATTGTAATGTATAAGGAGTGCCGACGTCTGATTAAGAGGGGACGAGCGTTTTGGTTCGCGGAGTAAACAGTGTGTGCAATTTTCTAATGAATGAGAAATGTGGAAAGTAAAAAAAAGCAGAAATTGTAAAGTCCAAAGCTCAAAATTGTCGATGAAGTGAGAAACCCTGTTATTCGCTTAAATCTCTATTATTATTTCATATGTATAAGTAATTTAAGGATTCTCGGGAAAAAGCAATCGTAAGAAGAAAACAAATTTATATTTTGAGATCCCTCGAGCATACGTATCAAAAAAGTAAAAAAAAAAACTTTTCATTTGCAAAAGTAGAGATAATCTCTAATGTTCGATATCTCAAGTGAACTCTGAAAAAGATATAGGAAAATTTACTGTAAATTAAAACGCGAAAAATATTACTATAATCGTTGAAAAAATTAAAATTTTGCCATAGTAATGGTAATTTTTACCATAAAATTCGTAGAATTTATGATATATTTTTTTTTTTCTCTTCCCTCGTTTGCTTCGTCACGGAATCTCTATACATTCTACAGAAACTGAACTATCGCCAAAAAATCACTGAGAGAAAAATTTGGTAATTTTAAGTAAATTATTTACTTCAATAGTACTTGTTAAATATTTCTTTGAATCAAGCAATATTTTCTTGAAACTACTAAATTTATTTAGAAAAAAAAATCCATTTAGTATTAAATAAATATTTACTTGATTAAAAGACATTCTATTGAAGTAAATATTTACTTATAAAATTACCAAATTTCTTTTCAGCAATAAAGTACATAATTTCAGCTAAATATCACTGTATAGTGTGTCATCGTAAATTTCGAGCTTAAGAACAAATAACAACATTTCGGTTTTGCGCACTGAATCATTGAAACACGCGAGCCGAAACCTCGAGCCCTCCTCGCGACGAGAAAAAAATCGTTGGCCCGCAGCTGCGGGCAACGGAGTGTCCATCGAGGGTTGCAACAAAAAAAAAAAAAAGAAGCGACAATTACATTGTTATTTTTGTTTGTTTTGCCGCGACGAGGCGGTGATGGGCGCGGATGGGAAAAAAAAGAGGCGAGCTGCACTGTGATGCGATTGAAGCGTTTCATCAACGATTTATATATACACCACTCTGTATATCTCTATAATGTAAACTGTATTTATACGCTTTTATCGAGGAGACTATCGAAACGAGTCGATGCCTTATTAATTCTTAGATTTCGTTCGTAAGCTGCCAGCGGATATGTGTGTGTATGTGTGTATGTATACATGGCCGGGTGAAAAAGCCCGCCCGAGGCATCCTCCTCCTCCCCCCGGAGACCCGAGAACGGAAACTTTGCATCAGTATCCTAATCAAGTATCTCATTCTTTGATGTTTCTAATCCACGATGTATTTTACCCCTCCCCTCCCCCCATCGAATTGAGATGTTGCATGAAAAATAAAGTCAAATTCCATTAGATCCGTCTGATAGAAGATTGAAAAATAATTGACACGTATTTTTTCTTTTTGGAATTTAATGATTATTAAACAATCATATTGCGCTTCGAAGACCCGTGTGACGTCACGTTTGTTGTAAATTTAAACTTGCTGTAGCTTTGTTAGTATGTGTTAAATTAAAAAAAAGGAAAAATACGTGTCGATTATTTTTCTGTATTCTATCTAATGGAATTTTCCATGCAAAATGCCAATTGGATCTAATTAGAGTTGAATAATTTGTGATTCTTTAAAAATATACTAGCTTTAAAAAAAAAATCAAAAAGAAACATTTAAAGTATATGAAATTGTTTGAATTAAACAAAATTAGTTGTAGACACATTTGGAGATATTTATAGGATCTCTTCGCGAAGCAGTATAATACCTATTTATAGAAAGAAGTCTCTTTGAACTCCTAATTCACTGTCCGTAGGATTTAAGGAAAGCCGATGGATTAAAACTGCTCTAAATCGATGGATATTGCTTCAATACGATGGTTTTAAATGCAGGAAACTGAATTTGACTGCATTGAAAATTTTTTCTGAGCACATTGTTGATTATTTAAATTTTTTTATTAATAGAACTCTTAATAATTTTTAATATTTTTATACTGACAAATTTTTTGTTCTATGCATTAAAATGTAAATTCCTACATTCATAATAAAATGATCGTATTGAAAAGTAACTAGAACAGTTAGGTCCATTCGTTTGCTTCCTCTGGAGAGATAAATTAGTTGTTCAAAGGGTCTCCCTGCCACAAGTCGTTGTTGTCCATTTTTCTCAACTCAAACAATTCAAAACACTTTAAATCTTTATTTTTCATTTTCTTTTTTCCATTTAAACTAGCGGTACGCTCCCTCGAACACTGAAAACGACGATATTTCGCAGCCAAAGCGCGCCCAGCGAAATATAGCGATAATTTTTAAAATTAAAAAGTTTGAGACACTTGATGTAACGATTTTCTTAACTTTCCCAACTTCCTAAGTAAATTTCACACTCGTAAATGATACTTTTCTGAAAACTTGTTAAAAACTACACTCTATAATACATAAGCTCCGAAGCGATAAACGACTACGTCTGATGTAAGAAATGATTGGCAACCCGCGAAGCCCTTATATATAAAAAATAATCTAACGTCGATAATCTCTTATCCCCCCACGAATTCCGTATACACAAAAGTCTGTAATTAAAAGATCCGCCGTGAAGAAGGAGAGAGAGAGAGCGAAGCTTTCGTTTTCGGATCTCGAAGGTTCCGTCGCGTCTCTTCGCGGCCCCAAAGTGTCCAGGCTACAGCGGCGTCGAAGGCTTTATATATATTATTCCTCCTGCGAGCGGCCGTCGCGGCGCCCGAACTTCCGGGGGCCGGAAGGGAAGCGACGAGCGAATCTCGATCGCCTTCTGCGAGTGCGCGAGGAGAGGCGCGTATCTTCGCGCGATAAGCGCGAAACTTTGGCTCCGGTTATCGTGTGCCGAGGTCAGAGGGCGATTGATTTTCCGTGCGACGCGCGGCTCCCGTGCGCCGGGGGCGAGTCCAGATAATAGGCCGGTAAGGCAGACGGACCCCGGCGCCGGAGTCGCCCGCGAGCTTTTACAAGCTCCTCTTTATTACATATATATATACTTTATTTAAGAAAATGTCAGAAGCGCGTTTGTACAGCGGACTCTCCTTGAGTCTAATTCGACAATAAATAGTAAAAATCTTCAAATTATAATCAATTGTTGCTGTTACTTTTTTATTTATTTGTCATGTACTACCTTTCATTGTTGTTATTTTATAGAATCTAATCTAACTGAAATTTAAATTACAATAGAATTTTATGTATAACACTGTCCTATTATGTGCCGTAATTGGAAATCTTTAAGGGGTCCAGCTTGAGTTTATTTCAGTAAAAAACAATTTAATGTTTATTAAATGTAAAGATTTTATTTTAATTTTTTAATAGTCAGATCTTTTTATACTTATTTTATATACATAAATAATAATATGTGATATTAACACATTCAATAAGTTCAAGTTCGATTAACAAATTAAATGCGTAAAAAAATGTTAATAATAGTCAGAAAAAGACTAGAATGGCAAAATAAGTTTTGGTAAAATACAGATTCAGGCGAAACGCGCATATGAAAGTTTCACTTCAAAAATTAAATCCACTACCATCATTGAATCTTACACTTCATACTATTTTTTCAATTTTTGCTCAATAATTATCAATTTTTACTAGTCAACTCTGATCTGATTAATTTATTTCTTATATTCTTATTTCATTCATAATTTTTGGTTACATTCTACAGCCTTAACTATATACAACTAAAATAAGAAATTAATATATCAATTTCTATTATTAAGTAATAAAAAAAATGTTTTACTAATTGACAAAAAGTTCTTTTATCTATTCATTAATTAATTAAAAGAAAAGAGGATAAAAACTGGATAAATATTGGGGAATATACTTGAACAATAGAGTGAAGGATGTTAAAATTAAAAACGCAACGGTGAATATTTTTTTTTTTTTTATTGGACTTTATTATCAATGCTTCCCATTAATAATGCATATAATCGAATAAAGTATACGATTAATAATGGTTAGTCCGGCGCAGTAACATTACAAAATCTTTTTCTCGCAAAGTGAACAGTCGTCGTTATCTGACTTCCCTCTTGTATCGTCGCTATTTGACCGCTCCATTTGGTATGCACTTGGCGGTTTCAAAATTTCCAGTCTCTTGCTAAAAGTGAAAAATCGCAATGGCTGATGGCTATTTTTCCTGATGATAAAATTTAAAAACTGAAAATTTCACCGATTCTTCCCTAATTGATAAAATAAACAAATTATTTGATAAATTAAGAAATGATTAATAAATTAACAAACGAAATGAGCTTTTCAAATCAAGATTCAAATGACACTTAGTGTTTGTGCAAAGTTTGTTAGCTTGTACAAGCACGAAAAAAAGGAAACATTGTAAAACGGGTTGTGCTGGTTGTTGATTAAAAAAAAAAAAAAAATTAGCGACAACGTTGCGACGAGACAAGAAGAAGAGTGCGGATCTCCTTCGAAATTCACCTTTTTTTTATCATTTTTTTTTTATGCAAATATTTTCAGGTCATGAGCCAATATTACGCAGTAGGTCTCGTCGCTCGAGGAGCTTCCTCGAAAGACACCCTCGAAATACTTTAAAATTTTCATTTTTCTTTTGATGATTTTTTGTTTTCTCCATAATAATTGTTCTCCTCCAATGTTTGGATTATATTTGTATACTAATGTAGTATGTAATACTGTCGTCGCGCTTGCGCGACTTTGACGGAACTCAGCGCGACTTTTCGATCGTTTGCGGTTTACAAAAATGCACAAGCGGTCCTGCCCGAGCAAAATTCAACGGAGTTGATTCAACTTTATCGTCTTGCACCGAACGCAGGTTTTTTTTTTTTTTTGATTATATAGTCAGCGTTTTTTTTTCCTCGCGGCAAGACGGAAATGATTATCATTGCCGAGAAACTCGAGCGAATTTTGCCGAGGCACATAATAGGACCCAAAGTCTGGAATCGTCTCGAATTCCAGTAATTTTCTCTTGGCTCATCCTTGCTATTGTATTCTCTTACATCGCTAAGGAAAAAAAAAATTAAATCACAAATATATCGCTCTCTTGACTTTCTGTCGTCACGCGTGTTCAGTGCATATTATGCTTCACTCTCGGATCAAAGCGACAGTCAATGAATGTATATATATGTACCTCAATACAGCATTTCTCTTTATACGCTCGAAACAAAGTTACACGCGTGAAACAGAATCAAAGCTGTTCCATCCTTAAGGGGGCAATATCACCTTTACATACAAAAAAAAAATTAAAAATAAACATTGACTAATGTTTGTTGTAAAATAAACATTTAATAAATGTTTAATAAATGTTTGTTGTAAAATAAACATGTAATAAATGTTTAATAAGTGTTTAATAAATGTTTAATAAGTGTTTAATAAATGTTTAATAAATGTTTGTTGTAAAATAAACATTTAATAAACGTTTATTTTTAATTTTTTTGTTTTCTTTAAACGAGATAATGCCCCCCTAAATAATGGATTTTACAAGCTAAGGGAGGTAAGTTTTCGATTCTTGCATTACAGTGCATTCCTCTTTTATTCGTTCGTTCGTTATACGCACATTAATCAAGCGGTGGGTCTTATATTACTTTTTTAAATCGATCTCGGAGGGATCGAGCACACAGAAAATTCGCTTGCTCTCTCTCGTTTGGTAGCGTACATTCAAGAATAATAAACAAAACGTCGAATTCTACTTGACAGGAACTAAAAATGTCATGGACTGATTAATGGATCATACAAGGATTTAGATTAAAAATCAAGCCCCCAGAAGATTACAGTCATTATCATTCGTCCTTTCTCTCCCCTCACGCTTCTTATTTTACTTAAATAGATCTTCGCGCTCTGATTACATGTTCGACATAAAAATTTTCCAAGTTTGAGCCCAATCGCGGCGATTATTTCAGTCATTCGTTCGCGCGTCGGAATTTATATAAAATTTTGGGTAACGCAGGCGTCACGAGGTGCCAAATGTATAGTGTACATACGAGTAGTACAAGAAGCCCCGACCTTTGACGATCGCCGCCCAGATTTGGATAACCTTTACAAAATACGAGTACGACCCTCTCGCAACTTGTTTTCTCGTTTATCGCTATACGAAGGTTTATAACAAAGTTTGTACGTTCTCGATCCAGTCTCAACGTTTTGCTTATGTTTCGCTACATGCTAATTCGTGTATTCGCAAAATTATATCCTCTCGCGTTCGCCCTGCGACTTCTGTTTTAGCGCCAGCTATTTTTTCCGCACACTTTGTTTCCTTATTTCTTTTTTCTTTTTTTTTTTTAAATAAACGGCACTCCGCAAAGGACGAACGAAGCATACTAGAAGGAGGCTGGAGATTTTAAGTGTGCGGAGAGCCGGCGCTCCGAGTTTCCCCCTTTCTTCCGGGTTTCCATAAATAATTTTGTCAAAATATAACAGTAGGTTCTTTCGAGATTAATTTATAAAAAACGAAATTATTTACATTATTATAGTCATCTCTTCTGCTTGTTTTCTTCTCTCGTCTCTTTCTTTCTTTTTTTACAGGTGGTTCGCTCCCTCCGACGATGAACGAATACAAAAATAAAGTATTGCGCCTGTCGCCGTTGAAAACGTAAAAAGGTCGCTCTCTTAAATCCCACGCATCTCGAGTCTACGCAGAAAGTCAACGTCGAAGCGAAGAGACGCGTTTGCGAAGGAGGCTCGGAGTCGTCGAAAGGCCTCTCTCGTTACCCCAAGTACAATTGAAAAAATGAAGGTGCGATCGTTCCGCAGAACCGAAACAACGAAGGACAGTGCACAGTATAATATGCCAAGGAAACTAAAGCTCGATCTTTCCACTCTTTTTTCATTTGGCTTTTCGTTTGTTTCTCTCGCAAAGCGCTATTACGATTGTTACGATGACGTAACAATCGGTGCGTCGTAAATCTCAAGAATATGTCGTTTCGTCGTTTTTCGAGCGAGAAAAGCACGTCTCGCTTCTCTCGTCGATGTTTCAAGCCCTTAACGTTTGTAGTTTTTTTCTCTTGCTCGCCGAAAGGATACTTGGAAAAGTAGGTAAATCAAAGGTTTTTAAAGGGGACTTGGTCGATTCAGGACCGCGTAAACTACTTATTGCGTCTAGTCCTAATCTAGGCACTATAGTAACGCTAAATAGTGATCATTAATTTTTTTTTTCTTTTTTTCTTTTTTTTTTTTTTTTTATTTGACCGAGATTCATTTAGTCACTCACGCCGGTATTTGTCCCTGTTTGTTTATTTATTTTTCTCATTTTGCCGATGAAATATGTTTGATCGATGCGAATGTTAACTTGAGTCGTGAGGAAAGTTTTTTTGTTTCCTTTCGATGTTTATATTTACAATGGTTTTTTGCGATGATTCCTTTTTCGATAAACAATGTAAAATGTTTACTTTATACTTTCCTCTGCGTGATAGTTATACACAGTTTGTCGAAGAGAACGAATAGTATAGTCCTCAACATCGAAAGTCAAGTGGCAAAGTAAAAAAAAAAATATGACAATGATGGTTAAAAGTATTTTGTCGAGTATACAGGATAATAAAGTGTTTTGATTAAAAAAAGTCTCAAAGTTCAATTTAAAAGATTTCGTGTTCTTTTTATTATTTCTTTTTTTTTGACATTTTTTCCTCTCTGCTTTTTAAAAAAAGTAACGAAAATCTCGCTCTTTCTCTCTTCGAGGCCCGCGATTAGTGACTTTGGCAGCTGGCTCATCGACGGAAGCAACTCGTCGTGCATGTTCCTGACCCTTCGCTTAAATATATAATTTTTTTTTGTTTTAATCTCGCGAGTCGAAGAGAGAAAAAGCGAACTCTCTATGCGTACATATTTGTAGAAACTGCCGCTGCGCGTTTCTTTCATTGTTCTTCTCGCTGTTCTCTCTGCTTAGCGCCTGCTTCACTTAATACCGTTCGTTTGTAAATCAAATTTCATTTGCGCTCGAATAGCAATGACGGAGTCAATTCCAATAATACAGCAGAAAATGCTTTTTTCGAAACAGATTTCGCAAAGCATCATCGAATCATTTACAGTCAAATTTATTTCGAAAGTACAAATGTGACGGCTTGCCCTTGTTCGCGAATCGCCAGTACCGACGATCGCAGCGGCGCTAGAGAAAACCAGTTTATTTTTTATACCAAAAAATGGGAATTTTATTCACACTTTCTCGCATTCGAACGCAAAAAATGTATCACTCACACGTTGTGCACACTGCTCTCACTCATACTTAAGGGGGCCGATTGCGGCGCCTCTCTTACAATATTCTTGCCTTATAAACTAATAGTTCGTTTCTTTAAACATCTCTCGCTCGCGTCATTTATTCACGCAAAGTCGGATATTTTTCGTCATTCACACTCGCTGCGCCCCGCGTGCGTCGATCGCTATTATGGCCATTTTTTTTTTATGTATTATTTCGTCTTCACAGTAGACTCTCAGTTAAGTTTTAATTCCTCCGTTACTTTTCTCAATATTTATTTTTATTTTTCTTTGCTCTCCAATTATTTACACACAACGCACGCATTCCAATTCTCTCACGCATTCTTTGTTTGTATAAGTCTAAAATGACTCTAAATCCTGAATTTGGAGAAAAGAAAACGAAGAAAAGAGGAAGAAGAAACAAATAACTAAAAGAAAAGCGACTGAATTCTTTTCATCCGCGCCAGCGTCTGGACGAAATTACGTTATCTGGTTTTCATGTGTCGCATCAACAGGCGTACGCTCGCTTTGCATTTTTTTTTTTTCATTCATTACACGATATTTTTTTTCGTCCGTGATTGGTGCAAACGGGCTTTAAAATTCGGTATTTACATAGATGTCTGAGCGTACAGTCGATGTCTCTCCGCAAGTTTCAGAAAATATATATATTTCTATTATTTTTACGAGAAAGGATAAGAAAAGTCAAAACACTGGCACGGAGAAACATCGTTACAATCGTATTTTGGCGTGAATTGAAGATTTAAAAGACCATCGGGGCTGTAAATTGGCATTTTTTTTTTTTTTTTTTTTTTATCAATTTTTATCAATTTTTTTCTTCTTATTGGGCTCAGACAATTGATCAACACACTTTCTATAGTGTAATATTTTTTATATACACTTGATTTGAAAGAATATCTATGATCAAGATATTTTCGTCAATGTCTCATTCGAAAAAGTATATCAAATTAAAAAATTATTTTTTATATTTTCAATTTCTAAAAGTCTAAATGTATATTTATTAATATTTAAAGCTGTCATACCCAACAGACTTGACGAATATCCTGAAAGAATTCGAAATATTCTGACAAACTACTGAACCAGGGAGAGGCTTCTATTTGATATCGAGTGTAAGTAAATCTAAACACACGGATATTAGACCTGCAATTTTTGCATAAAATTTTTTTTTTTTCGTAATCTGCATATCATGTATGACAAAATTGATATAATTTGTCCAAAATCGTTTTGAAGGAAAAACTTTTTACAAATAATTCCATTACAAAATTTGAAGAAAAAAAAATATATATAATCCAAAAAAAATAATAAAAAGAAAAACGGATAAAAGCAAATGCTAGTAAATATACCAAGTGTACGGGAAGAAGAGTAACAATAACATATAATATAAATATTTAAATTGATTTTCTTTAAAATAATTTAAAATAAATAGCTGATTTGAGCTGTTTCGACAAAAAGTACGCGAATATTCAATTAGGTTGACGCGATACTTATGACTTTTAAATTCGACAAACAAGGAAAAACAGAAATAAGATGCTGCAATAGTAATTTTGTAATGTAAACGTAGAGACGTGACAGCAGATATACTTCTTGAGCATACGATTTACTTTTGAAAACCTGTTTCATTAATCTCATATCTTCTTCCTCCCGCCTAATTCGCTCAACACAGGTACAAATTTTAAAGGATTTCACATAAAGTGAATGTATTCCTTTACGCACTACGTGCTACAATTATTATTATTATTATTTTTTTAAACTCTTTAAGCACTTGTAAAGAAGATGGTTTGATAACTCCGTCTTTTCTGCGATATAATTCTACTCTATAATTATTTTCCGCTCGTTAAAAATTTTTACCATTATCAACTTACGATTTACAGCTAATCCTTACAATGCTAGTGAGCAATCTGTACAACAATACCGATGCACATAGGAGGACACTACTGTACGGCTGTTGCTTTTTTTCATTACAAACATTTTTTTTTTAGTAAGCAATCGTTTTTTTTTAACTACCTTAGTAAATTAAATTTAGAAAAGTTACGTAAAACTATTAAAAAAGGAATCACGAGTCGCATTAGAGCAATCGACATAGATAACCAGACGAATTTGTAGTCCGATCGTATTTCGTTGCTCGTTGTCCACTCGAGATAATTGAAACTCAATAGTGCATACTCCACGCACAATTTCAATTTAAAAGAAAAATAGAAAACCGTTAGAATAAAACGGGAAACAACAAACTTGAATAAATCAAAGTTACGTGTACAATAAAATACAAGTAAAAATAAAAACTGAATGTAAAAAGGAAATGCTGTGCGTACAATGCCACATTAACTGGATAGTGTCTCGACAGTTGTCGACCGTACCCACGAAAACAAATGAGAGCAACCGAAGCAAACATACTGCTCCTTAATCTGCAAATAATACGCATGGCACAGGTGGCCTCGCCAATCGACGAGGCACGTAAAATCCATTCTACCTCGACACAAACAATCGACTCGCTCAACCGTCAATGCACAGTCCGTTCGGTGCAGTGTCCTCCTAACTATGCGAACTCGTACGTGTACTGAAGGTGTATCCATAAAGAAGTACGTCTTTGACTGTACAACGCATACAAATTCCACGGATGAACGGCCTATACCAATGTTCAACGTTTAAAAAGATACAAATGAAGTCATCTATCTCCTTTTTTCAAAAAGTCACACATTCGCCGGAAAACGTTGAACAAACATTACGCGAGCGCGGCGCTTTCCAGAAGTAAACTCAAGATGGCTCGCAAAGAAAATGTAGCGCCCGCTCGTCCCGCTCATCCGTGGCCTCGACAACGAGAACAGCAGCAGCAGCAACGGTGATTAATACGGCGGACGATGGTTGGAGAGCAGCTTGAAGAAGGGTGGTGGGTTGGAGGGACGCGCGAGGCTTTATCGTCGCGGCCCTTAGTTCAGCCACTTGGCGAGGCGACGATCGGCGCGCTCTGACGGATGAGCATGTCGGAGCGCGCCTTAAGGCGGCGCTGCATCAGACGGCTCTCGCTCGGCGGCGACAGCCCGAACATGTTCAGGGGATCCTTGTCGATCAGCCGGGGCTTGCCGACGATCCCGATCTCGGCGCTGGACTCGCTGCTCTTCTCCTTCGCGCTTGTCGAGTGCTGATCGAACTCGCCGGACGAGTGGCTCTCCGAAAGCTCGCTGCTCGAGTCCGACATGTGACCGTAGGGATGGTTGTCGTCGTCGGTCGAGGAGGTGGAGAGGCGAGGCTCGCGGTTCTCCAGCAGCTCCTCAAGATTCACCGAGAAGTGCTGGAGGACGACGCGGTTCACTGCCATTGCTGATTCTGCGAATACCGACAACTCGCGAGCCGAGTTGTTCCTTCTGTAATGAGAAAATAAAGTGTGTTCGTTAGCAAACTGTTGTTTCGAGTCATTAAAAAGTTTTTTTTTTTTTTTTTAAACAAATTTATATATCTTTTGAACTTTTTAAACGTGCCGATTCTTATTAGAAGCACAATGCCCGAGTGTTTTAAGCTAAGCGTGGATAATAATTACTTTAATTATCTCTTTAACTAAAGAGAAAATTTCAAAAGCTTGTTTTAATATTGGAGTCTTGCTGTACTCGTCTGTTTCTACTTATACGTTCTAATTATAGGCCATTTCTATTCGTACAAAGAGGTGAAATATTTTTGCTTAATTAAATATCATTTTAAATTCTAGAGTCAATGCAGCTTTCACTCGTTCGTCTTGAATGAAATGAAAATTTAGTCATCCAATTGCACGAAAATTGGCACTTCTCTCATTATTAAGGGAGTTCAGCAGGTACAAGAATTACTGAACAGAAAAATTTCAAAAATTTTTGTACAGCCAGATTATAACGAATTATTCACGTAAATCAATTTTTGTGGGTCTGAGTGTTTTTTTATAGTAGATATCCCGATTTCTATTTTACGT
>JAWWEN010000007.1:118098-153965 GCA_035582955.1 Sycophila texana
GCAATCTTTACTATGAGGTTAGTAATTTTTACTACACGGTTGGCAATTTTTACTTACTCATTCTCTCCGTGTATAAAGCATAGTAATTTTTACTAGACATTTCTCTCAGTGTAGTTTATAAACTCTAGTCATTTTAATAAGTAACGTAACGGTGATGTCACCAAATGACATTTTGACTTACTACTCAGTATTACTTGTATTTATTCTGACTGTTCTTATAATACTTAAGTTACTTATGAATGGCGAGCGAGTACTTGAATTTTATTTATTTTATTGATTTTGTATACTGTTTTATCCTGTAATAATTTTTCAAATCTATTTATAATGTATTAACGAAGAATTTTTGTTTCAGCCCTATTGTAATAAGTATGTCAATTAAGTGATAATGCTAGTGTCATAATGCGGATCACTGATCGCAGATTTATTTTCTTATATTCGCACTTTTATTTTATTTTATTCTTTATATAATATATGGGCGCTTTCTTATTTAGATGTGTGGGAGCTGAGTGCAAGATAAAACTCGAAGCGTGATTTAATACTTAAAATTCGCTTCTTTGTTGGAAAAAAAAAACTGGACTGGCTATCAGTTTCCATTCACTCTTTCGCATTTTCAGGGCAGCGGAAGAAATGAATTCGAATAACTAAAGGAAACCGTTATTTACTGTAAATAACTGCACAAGAGAAACGTCGGAAACGAGACAAAGAAAAGGCTTTGTTTTTCTGAAGATACTCATCGATTTCCTTCAGTTGGCAACTATATTTATGTTTTAGTTTCGAAATTGTAATAAAGATTTAGGATGCGATTTTTATGCACTTTTTTTTACCTTCAAAAACATTTTCCTTTGATTATATCAACTGTTACATTACTTTTTTAGAATGGAAAAACATTGGCATAAAATCTTAATGAAAATAGGCGTTTACAGCTGCAGAAGTCATTAATCGTTCTCTATTACAATTTCGACATTCTGTTACAGTAAATTGCACTTTCCTTTATTTTTCACGTTTTTTTTTTTAAGATATCAACAATACTCATTGCTCTTTATCTTGTAAAAATATGCGACGAGAATGATTTTCTTGAAATAAAAGATTAAATAATAAAAAAAAAAGTTAATTTAAAAAAAAATTTATTGTATAACAGTGATTATTAATAAAATATATCGCGCGTTAAATTACTCGACAATGAAATTATGTCCATAACACACATCTGCGTCTTCGTTAAAACATGAATATTCTCAAAGCGCATAATACTGCACATCTCTGCAGTAATAATTCATGAAATTGAAAAATCAAAAGAAAATTCGTGCAAGATCCAATTTAAGCATCTCCTTGATCTCGCAAATTTTTAATTCATCGCTAACAGATATTTTGCATTTGCTCCCACGCAACAAAGCCGCTGCAGAACTGGACTAATTGGAATTTGACGTGCTCGCAGAGCGGATGAATTTGAAAGTGCGCTCGAGGAACGCGGAGAGAGAGGCCCCTCTCCGATGCCGGCAAAGGCAACGGAGAACCCGCGAGCCGGCGTTTGTCTATGAGAGCGGAGTTTCTCAAGAGATCGCGGGCTCTCCCTCGGCGGAGAGGCGGAATTATATCGGATCACGTTCCGCGAGTCACGACGTCGGTACTGCGGGGGCTCCTCGCTTAGAACCTTCTCTCCGTCTCTCTTTTACTCCCCCGCGACGCTCCCACAGTTTATTATACTGCACACGAGGAAGCACGAATAGGCTGTAAATGTAAGGAGGGAAAAGTTCTATAGTAAAAATTACTACGTACTATTTTGTAACGCAGGGACAGACTCGACAAATAAAAAATTTTACTTTAAAGTATGGGAAAATTTGCTAGGCTTATAGTAAATTTTTCCGAACGTACAGTAAATATTACTACATAAATCTAGCAAATTTTACTATACTTTCTATACTGAGAGAATTTTCTCGTTAAAAATTACGGTGATTTTCCCGTAAAAATTACGTGAAAAAACGTAATCGTGGGACGGTTGGCGATACTGTAAATTTTTACGGAAAAATCACCGTAATTTTTACGAGAAAATTCTCTCAGTGTATTAAAATTTTTTATTTGTTGAGTCTGTCCCAGTAATTTTTACACGAACTTTTCTATCTTCGTGTGTGAGCGATTTTTTTTTTCAATAGAGTTAAGAGATTCTGGAACTCTTTGCCTAGTAGCATTACCTGTCCTATCGGACAATTTAAAAATTCTTTCAAATCTTTTACCTGTAGATTTTAAGTTAATTTTAAGTTTATTTAGTTTTAGTTTACTATATGTTTTCTTTTTGTACTTAAGGACTTCTAGTCCGTTTAATTATTAAATAAATAAATAAATAAATAAATAAATAAATATTGCAAGTCATCTATTTTTTATGCTTTATCCCTCAAAAACTGTTTTTCCAAAAAGTCCCAAGAGATATTCTCGAATAAACGTTATTTTAGGTAACAACTGGTATACCGTAAAGGCAATCATCCTTTTGCGCAATTTTGCAAAAGTCGTAAAAAGCGCGAATGCGTATCGTAAATTCATTCGGTAGAAAGTTGTTAATGAATCGCTTTGACAGGGGCGACTTTTTTTCGACGTTCAAATGGCGAGATGTTAAAAGCATTTATTACGCCGCGACCGCCGCGCGGGAATAATGCAAAGAAAGAGCGGCTTTCATAGTGATATATGCCCGAGTCAAAGTCGATCCAACGAGCGCCAATCGTTATATCCTGCACTTTTGCGTCAACGCGCGATTTCCCAAGAACCGAGCGCTCGCGACGTCTAAATTTTCTATCGGAAGGGAAAAAAAAGCCTAATGTTTATTATTTCTTTTGTAAAGGGCCTTTAGCCCGTCTAATTGTGTAAAATAAAAAATAGAACTATCTTTTTATCGCCGTATTTAATCGTTTCAAATTTTGAGGAACTATATACGTTAACTCGGTTCAAGCCCCATAGTAGCTGCCCCGCGTATTTTTAGGACGACGAAGAGTTGCTTTGCCAAGCGTAAATATTTAACTGCCGTTTCGCACTCGCTGGCCCGTTAATTGCGAGCGTAATCGGTCCTGACCGGAGCCTAATACACCGCGTCCGCAGAGTGCGCCGCGAGCGAGGTGAAAAGCGCCGGCGCGGGCGTGCTGTGTGTGCGAAAGGAGCGAACTTTCTTCGCTTCGATTTTCTCGCGTTTAAATTCGCCGGCGACCACTTGCGGCCCGATGAGTCATCCCGCGCGACACGGCGATAACAGTCGACAGTCACGACCCGTCGAATTTGCTCGCGCGCCTTTTTTTTTTTTTAATGCGCACCGGCTGCACGCTCGGGGGAACTTTTACGCCGTCGAGAGTATTTCGCGGTTGGATAATAAACTTTTTTTTTCAGCGGTCGCTGCAATGCCCTTTATATAATTTAAAAACTTTACAACTACACCCCTGTTAATGCGGCTGCTCATTATTTCTTGATGAGGTTGGGAACAAATTTAAAATTTTATTGAACTTGTCGCTATTATATAAATAAGCCGACGAAAAGCATCTATTCAGGGAAAAAATGTTTAGTAAAGGTAATGAGCCCAACTTCTAAAGGAGATATTGATTACTTATAAACAGCAGTATTATTTATGGAAAACTCAGTGGAACTAAATTTAAATATTACCAAGTTTTATTAATTATTATGCGATAAAAAAAGTGACGTTCAAAAAACAACGTTTCTTTTATCCAATTACAATAAGTTCTTATTTGTAAATATATAGTTAGTAAATCTTACAATATTTATTACTGTACTGTATATAAAAGTTATAATATAGAATATTTTAGTTTGAAACCGATTTGCGCTTTTAAGCAGGTCTTGCCGAAGCCTTTCTATTATTAATAACTGCCCCGAATTGATCCGCATTCTTTCTCTTTTTTAGCACTACAAAAGTTTATCGCTGAGTATGCTAATGTTGCACTGATTAAAGTCTGCCTGCCGAAGATTGACTTTGTGTAATTTCGAGTGGAAAGTTTGCATCTAAAGAGGCACAGTGTTTCAACTTCGAAGTCGCGGCGGATGAAAGTTTGCCGGTTTTATTTTTCGTTTGAAACAAGCCGCGCGAGATAAGCGCCCAGTAGACAATGACGTGTCATATCTCGAACAAAAAAAAAAGGGAAAAAAGAGAAACAGCACATAACGTAACTGCCGCCGGCGAACCTACGTGCAACTGAAAGTCGAGAGGTGGAGAAATCCACGGTTGAAATCGAATATAACTCCGCGTGATAAGTCGTCGGGATAATTAAAGCACAAAGCTTCTTAAGAATGCACCGCGCGATACTTTATCCGTCGCTTAGAAAATATTAAACACGCTTCTGCGTGCTTTCTATCTTTTTTTTATATATTTGAAAAAAAAATCACTTCATAATTATTTTTTGATAGCTAACTTCGAGGGACATTCTCTGGCGGCCTGTACATGTCAATATATTGAATGTAAGCAACATTTTGCATTTCAGAACTTTTTTCAATAATAACAGTTCAAACATCAACTCGAGAATCAAACTTTCAAATATTTATTCGTTTCCCTGCAATTCCACCGCAGAAAACCCGCGCAGTGTTATTTAATTTTCGCGATTTCATGCATTTATCCGCGTGATTGCGACTTAAATAATAAATTCTAATGTTTAAATCATTAAATATCAAAAAGGAATCCGTATTATCTATAAATATTTCTCCTCAAAAATTATTTTTTAAACGCGGGCGTAAATTTTCTACCCATTGGGAGGCGGCCGGCACTGCGGTGACGTTTTCATTCCCAGGCATTTGCGTCGTATCGTGGGTCCGGCATTAAAAGGAGAAGAGAAGAATGGGAGTCGAACACGGAGGTGCGTTTACGCACGCGCGACGCCGGCCTGCATCGCTACGCGTCTGTTACACGAGAGCCCGCCCCCCAATGTCAAGGTCAATCCGGCAGTGCCGCAGCCTTCTGCGCAGCGGAGCCGGGCGTCTCTTCCTGCGCGTCATCCCCTCGCCCTTCCCGACCGCACTATACTATACTTAAATCCCTTCCTCCGCTACCTTCTTTATTTCCCTCCTTCGCGTACGCCATCATAATACCCTTTCCTTTCACCTTTCTTTCTTCTTTTTTTTTTTTTTTACTGCGTATGGAATGTTTCGGAAAGGATGTGCATACCCGCGTAATGCGCTCCAGGTGAAGGCGAACGAGACCGCGCCGAGAAGCCTTCGAGATTTTTTTTCTGGGCGAGCTGTTTTCGCTGCAGCGGGAGGAGGAAATGCGCGCGATGGTGTCAAGGCCGCATTCCGCGCGTCGACGAGCTTCGTTATCAGTAACCCCGTGAATTTCATTAAGGAGGTTCTTGCATGGATTTTTATGAACCAAACTATAGTATTTACAATTATTTAAGGCATGCTGAATCTGGTGGTATGTTTATTTTACCCGCTTACCGTGCAAAGTCTTATGAAACTAGAGCTTAGAGTTTTTACTTTTTATATAGGCTCTTATGGGACGGACGAAAAAAACGAGTAATTTTGTAAATTTGTGAAACGAAAACAGTTTTTTGAAAAGTACAAAATATGTAAATCGGAAGAAAAAAGAAGCGTCTTTCAGGTAGCATATTGCACATTATTTTTTACCGTGGGAACTGTTAAGATATTACCTGTTTAAAATAAGATCCATGTTATTTGTATATCTATATAGTGGTGTCGCGTATTTAAAATATCAGATTGATAACTTCTTGTAGGAACCGTCATTTTTTTATTATTTTCCTAGTTATATATACCAACTGAATGTGGCTTTGCATCATGAATAATAATTTTTAATTACAATTTTTGCAACACATTACAATGTTAACCAAGTTGAGCACCACTGCCGCGTAAGAGCCTCCTTAAGTCAGTTCTTATAGGTATAAATCGAAGACTTTCATGAAACTTTCAACAAAATTAGTTTATTGAAAAACAAATTTTTATGTGTAAACTAAGACCAATTGACCGTTTAAGTTTTGAGAAATCGAATTGCGCGCTTTTAATGACGGCTGTTTCAGCAAACGTTTAAAAATGATGATTGCAATAATTTAGATTCACTCGATAATGGTCCATAATCATTTCTCCTAAGTTAACCTCTGACTCTCGCAGTCCACTAACGAAATACCTAAACACGCGATGCTCCGAAAAACAACAACAACAACAACAACAACAACAACAGAAACCGCATTGTCTCACGCGCACCACTACTGCGCTGTTTACGAGGGTAAGTCTGTGTGTGCATCGGGGGACGAAAATAGCCGGGAGGAAGATGGCGATTCACGAGAGCTGGCTGCACCCCGGGGCCGCGGGGGCAGAATCGATAGGCGGGCTTGACGCACGCGGGGGCCGAGCGTCGCGTCATCTCGCCGCTCGAGAGAGCCGAGCGCGACTCTCGAAAAGCACGACTTTCTACCGTCGGCGAGCACCTGGCCGACTTGGCAACGCCGCTCGCCCGATGTGCACTTTCATCGCGTGGGCGCCTCTTCGCCGTGCCTCTTCGAGAGCCGCAGCTGCCGATATATCGCCGTTGCCTCTACAGCGAAGAAAAACACATTTCAAAAAGGCCCTATTTTAATCAGTCATTTTTAAAGCACTCGAGTAAAATAAAGTCTTTTAAAACCTGATAATCGTGGGGTACCATACGAATGATACCCCGAGTTTATCTGGTTATAGAAGAGTTTACTTTACTCGAGTGCTGTAAAAATGGCTTTTTTGAAATGTGTTTTTCTTTTTGAAAGGCCCTATTTTAATCAGCGATTTTTAAAGCACTCGAGTAAAATAAAGCCTTTTGAAACCTGATAAACGTGGGGTACCATACGAATGATACCCCAAGTATATCAGGTTATAGAAGAGTTTACTGTACTGGAGTGTCGTAAAAATGGCTGATTAACATAGGGCTTTTATGAAATGTGCTTTTCTTCGTTAGAGTCGACGATATTTGCGCGAGCGTCACCTCGCGGGCGTGGACGCGGCGGAACCAGCTAAAAATACGGAGGAGGATGCAAGAAGGGGGAGGGGATCGAAGGTTCAGTCGATCGTCACCGAGGCGGCGACACGATGCTAATGACTTGGCAGGCAAACTTCTCTTTCTCCCCTTTCTTCTAAATTTGGACCAGGTAGCGCGATGTACACATAGGCGATTTATTCTCGCGCTACCGGTTTGCGTGCTCCTTTCTCTTTTCAAAAACTGAGCTTTTACGCTTTGCGCTTTACTTCGCGCGTCTATTTGTGTTGTTAAAAGAGATTTTATATAAAAGGATGACTCGAGGCATCGTCAGCTTTATTTTACGTAATAATATATAACTAGGCTAGTCTTTCGTACTTCGTCCGGATTTTATGGTTAATTATTTATTTCAACAATGCTCAAAAAAACATTGTAAATGTTTTTCTTCTATATATCTTCTAAAAACAATCAAAACAACGTTGTTTCAACTGATATTTAATTGTTTCAACTAATATTTGGTTGAAACAAGTGAATATTAGTAAAACAACTTGTGATTCACTGGATTCACTTTTAGAGAGGATATTTTCAAATTTTCTTTCGAATCTACCGATCAATTAATTTCTGCCTCTTAACGTGTCTTTTCAATTAAAGTAATTCAAGGACGAAATCATTTTGTTTTGCGAAATTCCGCATTTGAAATTCGTGCCTAAAAGTGTCACCCGCGAATATCGTGCGTTTTTTTACTAAAAATTTTATTGTTCACTCTGTTTCAAGTAACTTTATGATATAACACGTACGTCATCCAAGTTGGAATAATTAATTCTATTCTGCATATTAAAAATGTATGCCAAGTTTGAATTTTTCATGAGTGCAGGCGCGTCGGGAAAACTAGCGTCGTCGCGATCCTTTTAAATCCCCCGCTCGAAAAAAAAAAAAAACGACAACGTCAGCGTATAACCAAAAGCGAAATTTCACGCCGAGAGATCTCTGAAATGAGTATATCATAAATCAGAGCGAATCGCGCATAAATTGTTCCGTGGAAAGGCGCGCGCAACCTCCCATTCAATGCAATAAAAAGTCAAGACAGCGGCTCTCCTTCGTCTTTCCCTTCCGGCGCGGATACTTATCTGGACGGGCAGTGTAAGAAAGAGAGAAAACAAAAAAAAAATAAAAATATAAACGAGCAGCGAACGCGGAAGTCCCACGCGCGGAAGGAGAGAAGCGGACGGCAATTTCACGACGCGTTCGTGAACGCGCGCCACCGCACGAAGGACGAAGGCGCGGAAACCGCGGAACAAAGAGAAAAGACGCGCGTCATCCGTCGCTTCGTCTGTATATACCATCTAGTCGATTCCGCGGCTATTTTTGCGGCCGGTGTAAACGAACGCCTGGAAGGATTTTTCGAGGTGTGCAAAACAAGGCTCTCTTGCTTTTGTCGCGCACTGCGTGTCCTCGTTAGAAGTGCAGCGTCTGCAAAAAGAATGCAGTGTCTGCTGCGTCGCGCTGCGATCGAAATCGCGCTGATCTGTGCGCGAGCTTAATTGTGCTTTCCTTGACATTTTTATTATTTTTTTTACACATTCAGCGGTTAATTGAATTCGTTTTGCACATTCGTTTACCTGAACATTTAATTTTACTTTGCTATTTCTTCATTTTATTATTTATTTATTATTTATTTATTCTGTTTATTATTTTTTTTTTTCATTTTATTTCTACTATTTATTATTCATGACTCATTTTTGAGGTTAAAAATTTTGAATTTTGGCGCCATACCGGATATCGCCATATTGATCCATGAACCAATCATATTCACGGTTCGAGGCTTCAAAACATCCGGCCATCTCTTTTTTTAGAGACGACGACGATTGGTGTGGATGTACATTGAAGTCCTTATGAAATCTATGTAGAATCCACGTGGAAATTAATGTGAAATTTCAAATTGGTACCATTTTAAGTTTTTTTTATCCGACTAATGAATCGTTAAAATAATAATTATAAGAATTTAAGAAAATAATATGACCTCAATTTATAGCAATGTTTATTTATTACAATAAATAACCTGCTCTATTCACGCTCGGCTCTCCTTTGTTGGTAAATTAATTAGTAGGTTGCGCTAAAGTTACGAAAATAGAACATCTCCTTCATTTATGGAGTTGCTAATTTACAACCATTCGTCTGCTAGCTTTTCAAGCAAAGTGTACCTAATTTTATTTCGCGGATACGGCGATAGTCTTGAAAAACTTAATTTTCCGATTATTAATTTTTATAAGTTACTTGCCATTGAAAGCTTCGACGAGAAACAATTAGAATAATTCTTTTAATAATTTAAATGTGTCCATTAAAGAGATCAACCGCATTTTACTGTTTTCCATAATGTGAGTGATGATCTTTTTCCAGAGTGTTATAAATAATTGGTCGCGTTTCGAACTTAACGCTGATAAAAACACTTTTGATCTACTTTCGATACTTGACCTAAATTCGAACATCGCACTTGTTTTTAGACGAGAAAGGTCATCATTATTCGATCGATTTCATATATATATTTTTTTTATTTTAATCAAAAGCGAATTTCATAGCAACGCCTAAACATTAAAAAAAAATAGTATTCGAAAGCAATAAATAAAAAGATTAACAAAAAAAGAAAGAAGTTAAATTTTAATTAAATTGTACAGCGAGCGTATCGAAGTTAAATTTTACAGTATATTTTTATATGTTTGTAGTGGTAATGTAAGGAAACCATCGGAATTCCCTGAGTTTAAATCCCGAAAAAGCTGTAAGCCCCGGTGGCTGCACGACAACCACAAGAGAGCCCCAAAAGAAAAAAAAATCGAACAGCCAGCTGGGAACAAAAGCGAAAGAATCCGAAAGAGATTTGGAATCGCGTAGGGCTTCGGCTTTGCTGTGATAGTTTCTGAACGTGCGAAACGTGCGAGTCAATGCGATGATGCAATCGCCAGGGCTCTAGCCGGTCTGGTCAATACCGGTATTTTAATTTTCTTGTTTTCATAGCTTGTTATAATACTTCGAGCCGCCTATTAATGGAGGTAAATCGAGTAATTATGAAAAAATGTAAGAAATTCGATCGATAAGAAGTCAATTAATTAAGGAATGATATTTATATTAACATAGAAAATATTGATAAATATAGTGCATTATTCGAATTTCATAGTCGCACTTCTAAGCAATTTTATGCAGTTTCTAAATATTCTGTATTATACGATTAAAGTGAAGTTTACACAATTTTTCTCGAATTTGAAACGCACATTTTGCGTTTATTTTTCGACGGATTTTTAACTGTGTAATATAATGGACTAGTCGAGAGTTAAATGCAGTTTTCCACTGCGAACGGAGCGCCAGTTGAAAATCATTCCTCGTGAGATCGGCGGCCGCGGTGAGCTCGGCGTGTCATCCGGAGCAACGGGATTCGAGCGGCTCGCGCGTTATCGCCACTGGGAATAGAAGGATATATCGCGAGTGGAGCGCGATACAAGCGAGTCTCGCTCGGCGCGAGCGGAGCGCGGCGCTCGGTATATATATATGCGCGCGGCCGTAGCCTCGTATGGATCGAGCTAGCCGGAGCCTTCTAGAAGCTTCTATGCCGCGGCGCGCTCGTAGCGCTAATCAAAACGGCCGCGCCGCGCTCGCAACCAGAATAGTCGAGCGTTGCGGGAGATTTTCCGGCCGCTTCATCCTCATCCACGCGACGACTCCGCTTCTCTAATCTGTTTTTCTAAGAACAGCTTTTTTTGTTCCGGATACGAGCGAGAAGACAGTCTGGGTACGAAAGTTTCGTCGCAAACGGTTTTGAGGAGGCTCTCCGAATTATCCAATTTTCTTCGAATTTTTTTTAATTAAAAAATTGTGGATTTCATTTAAAATTCTATTGAATACGGGTATTTTCCAAAATAGGGCAAGCGAGGTGATTTTACGAGTTATTCAACGTCAAAGTTTGGGCGTTTTAACGCGGGTTCTTATGGGAAACGGCTTTCCAGAGTTATATTATTCGTTACTGTGAGGAGAGTTTGCATTCCGATTTTCTTAAATTGAAATGTATGATATAAAAAATATTTTCTATAATATTCAAAATGTAGGCAAGCGGGATTCGTTTTGAAGATATAGCTATTCCCATATATTCCCGTATATTAAAATGCATTGCGATATAATCGAATTGAAGAGTCTTGAATTATCGAATTATCGAAAATGAAGAGTGTGAAAGTAGAAGCAATTAAGCGTTTGCTCTATGTTTCCTTTTTATCTGTGTATCAAACAGGTGACGAGATGGTTTGTATGGTCAGAACCTACTTACTGCAGGCGTGCATCCAACAGAGGATGCGGCTAATGCAATCAACCCGAGTCAATTGCTCTTTATTTTTCTCTCTATCATTTATCCCACCCGTGAGTGATAAACAACATTACCTTGGAAGCATGACGAGACGAGGGATGATCCGGATGAGCGCTTCTTCTTACGTCGCTTGCGTCGGGCCTCCTCCTGGCGCGCCTGTACTGCGCTCATCGACTCTCCGGTTGATGTTACATCCCTGCATCCTGCGTCGCCTGCAACATCGGAAAAACAACATTTGCTTAGTAAAGGTGGAAAAAATAAATATTCTGTTTGGGTAGTGGAGCTGCCTCGTTCGCTCTTTCACGGATGTACAAGACGAAAATTGACGCAAATTTTCGTATTTATTTAATATGGGAGGCTATGAATATTAAATGATTACACAGGCATGCGATGCATGTGAATTAGGACAGCGATTCAATTGGATCGCGTTAAATATTTAAAAACGAGTTTTTTTTATAACGGTCAAAGTGTATAAGTGAATCTCGTCTCTTTCAAAAAATGTATGGCAACTCGTTTTGATGCATTTAACGAAGCAATTTGATTTATTTAACGGATTCAAAATGCATTAATTCATTTAATATTTATTTTTGAATGATCAAAGAATATTGTGTGGTGTGTGTGTTAAAATACATTAATAAAATTATCTGCTAATTCTGAATATTCTCTAAACTCAACAATTGGAATGCATCCCATCCACTTATATTTAGAGCAGTCAACATTTTATTGAAGGAAACTAATAATAGTTAGATTAAAAAAAGAGATTATTTTATTTCTACAGTACGATAAGAGGGGGGCTAGATTGTTCCGGCTATCTTTATTACTTTTTATCTCGTATACTTTATCTGCTAGAAAAGAGTAAAATTTTCCGTCCGGTTTCTATTAAAAGATCGCACAGTGCGACTCACGGCTACTAAACGCCCCGCAGTTATATAAACCGAAAATACTCTTTGAGGATCTAATTATAACCGCGGCACCTTATCGTAATTAATTATAACCACTTTTCAAATAATTCGATTAATTCAAAATCTTTGTCGAGACAACGATAGAAAATTAAGCATCTGGTGAAGATCCGATGATTTATAGCGAATTGTTACCCTTAAAACGACGATGATTTCGATCAGAAATCATCGCCAGTAAAGCAAAGTTTCTGATCAGACTTTCAACCATAATTAATTACCAGAAAATTCATCCTATTCCATCAATACTATGGTGTACTACGTAGAATTAACCTGATATGCCATTAACGCAAATTGAAAAGATGTTTTGTTTAATCGGAATTTGCGCGACAGGAGAAAAGCGTCTGTGGGGTCTCTTTCTCATTTGCGAGGGTCTGAATTTCAAAACGAGCACAATGCACCCGGCAGACCGTCTGTCTCCTTTACTCGACGGAACGGCTGAGATCTTGCATAACGCAATGTTTATTTGCGTTCGCGAAGAGGAGGCAGTAGCCTCTGCGCTCGCTCGACTAAACACGTGACGCTCAACTTCGTTCCTGTCGTTTATCAATGCGATTTGTTATAGGATAATTAATAATTTATCAAGAAAGCAGCAAGATTTATGTAATTAGCTTTGCGATTTCGTTTCATTGTTATTTCCATCTATTGTCACACCAGAGACGTAACACCTATATATACTGTATTGTAATATATACTGTATTGTATTTTGACTATAAATAAGTCTTACAAACATTAATGAAATTACTTGTCTAACAAGTAAATGAGAAATATTAAATAGACAATTACTTATTCTTTTGTATTCCGTGATAATAACAGTACACTGGTGAATTACCAATCTGCAATGTAATTATATCCTACCGATTTCTAAAATAAAAATTCTGCTTTTTTTAGCTCTTCTTAGTTCAATCACCTCCGCTATTCAAAGATAAACATTGCGTCAAAATATCCAGAAAGTCTTAAATTCAAGAGGGTCACAAGAAAAATATATGTACACATAAAAAAAAAAAAACAAACAAGCGTCATGTTCGTTATATTTTTTCAATACGTTTAGAATATTTCATTTGTATTTTATATAGAAATTCATCAACTGGATTTCGTAAGCGCGAATATACTCATGCAGATAAAAGATTAAAAGAACACGTCATTTGCAATGAAAAAAATATCTTTTATCGTCTTTTCTCGATCTAAAGTCCTCAGCCGATTCATTTTATATTTCGCACTTTCGTCACAGCATTAAGTCCATTAACGCATATTTTGTAAACTGGTTTGATGATTAAATCCTCTTTAACTTTTAAAGGTAAAAGTCCAATTCTGCAGCCTTTTTCGCATGACGGTGAAATAACGAGGCTGCACGATTGCGAGCAGTCCAAGTCGGCGCTATTGTGAATTTTTCACGCAAGAGCAACAAATCCGCTTGAAAGTAGAAAAGAAAGAAGTGGAGCGACGACGCAGAGAATCGCCCGAGGCTATGTAAAACGCAGTCGGAAACGATATAGCAAGCAGCCTTGGGGCAGTTTGAGCAGCTATAACAGCTCGAGGAAACTGAGGCCCCAGTACGTGACGAAGGAGGACGCCTGGACGGCTGGTCGTCCAAAAGCGGCCTCGCTTTACAAACGGCAGGTGTGCAGAACTCGGCTCATCGATTTTCCGAGCGTCGCTTCGACTTCTTTGTCGCTTTACTTCATTACAGACGCAAACTCGACGGTTTACTATGTATCACTGATAGAAAGATTCATTTGAGCCTAAATTAGTTTACGCAAAGGAATATTCCTTGAAAGTTAAGAAATATTCATTAACAGTTAATGCGCGAACAGTTAAGAATTGGAATCGCGTCAGTCATTTTTTCTGAAGTACTAGCGGCAACTGAACCATTCCTTAACTATTAATTAATGTGCATTTGGCTCTATTTGAATCCACATTCATTAACAATTAAGTCAGCGACTTTGGAGCAACTTAATCTGTCTATCAGTGTACGCTCATCACAAATGTACACTTGGTTCCCATTAATTCGCTTGGAACATTTTCAAAATTTTGAAAAAATGGCTACAATAACCTCGAAAATGTCAAGGAAAAGATAAAGTAAAGACAAAATCGTAGCCATTTTTTTTTTAATTTTGTAAATGTTCCAAGCGAATTAATGGGAACCAAGTGTACGCGTCCTGATCGCTAGTATGCATAGGCCCGGTTTAAATGTACTTCTGCAAAGTATTTTCACTGGTTTAAAGGTGAAAAAATAACAATTCACTCTGAAATATATACTAATTATCTGTGTTCCACTGTCCAAATATAGTATTTATGCATTTATTATATGTGTGCCTATTTAATTTTACGAATAGCAGGTTACGTCGCTGCGTACCTAACAATAACGGAAAGTATATTTTCACAACTATCCGTATATTAATAATAGTTGGTGAACTGTGAAATTATAACTGCGTAGTAAATTAAGATGCAATAATTATTGCAATTGTTTTCTAAATTATGATTATTGTACGTATAATATTTGAATTGATTAAAAATTTTCTTTGCTCTGCGTAGGCTGACCAGATTCGCCCTCAGTTTACTTTTCAAAGTAAACCGAAGAGCAACCTCGTGTGTTCCCGAATTGTAAACGATAATATTCGATCGATCAAGGTATACAAATATATCACGTAGCGATTTAATTTTGCACGAGGACGCGAGAAGAACGTCCAATGTTTGTAAACTGCGCCAGCGAGTTTCGCGCATCGACGCAAGGCTTTGACGCACAGTGGAGAAGAGAAGAGAAAAAAATTGAGTCGATCTAGCCATTAATTGACGGCAATTGTCCGTGAGTCAATTATACATTCGAATTGGCAGAGGCGAACGCAGCGAGTCACGATGAGGTAATGAACGTAACGAACGAGGAAAAAAAGCGGTTGAAATTTTTTTTTATTCGTTCTGCAAAATCTAGATCTTTCGTTCAATTCTGCGGATTGTAATTTTCATCAATGCATTTAGATTAAGCATTGTTGCATTAATAAATCTGTTATTTAAATTGATGAAAAGAGTCTGGTGGAAAGTACAAGAAACTTCTGGGAACCAGGCATCTAAAATACCCATATCTCAAGCAGAGGCTTTTCGAAGGGTCTTTCCTGTTGGGTCTGGTGAAATTATGGGAAGGTCGGGGGTCTGATCCTAAAGTGTTCCAGGGGCGCGGCCCTCTTCAGAATTTCCCGGAATTTTCCATGGCTCAATGCCATTGGTAACAGATTTTCCCTCGTCAGATGGAAATGTCGGGGCACGGGCAAACAGTTGTTTCGGTGTGCGTTCCCGGCACAGCTGCTCCTTCTGGAAAGCAGCGGAGCGGAACACCAAAAAAAAACCTGCAGAGTTCGTTGGTGTTCCGTTAAAGGGCAGGGGATGGGACAACAAGGGGAAGAAATCGAAGAACGTTCAAAACAACTTTTTAGAATCCTGACGGTAAACAGGGATATGCAAAACTGTTTTTCCGGCAGGACCAACAAATTTAGAGCAGCACTGTTCTTTCTGTTGCCAACGGAAAATTAAAACGGAGTACACTGAAGCCAAAAAGACGCGTGAAGATGTTTTAGCGTCAGATAGACGAAAGTACTTTTTAAGCCAATGGTAATCCAGTGTATCTCTCGAAACCTTCTATAACGTTCTCGAAAATTCTAAGCGTCTCGGCGTGGTAACATATCACCATTTCTGTGATTGAGATGAGATGTTGTATTAGAAATGTTGTCTTACAACATCAGAAATATTGTATTACTTAACGCCATTAATTAGAATTTAAACATTAAAAAAATTTATTTTTACACGAATATTTTCATATGTTTTTACCTAACGAATATCATGGCATATTTATACTTATGTGTTTACGATAAAAAGGTGATGAAATAGTTATCATGAAAACTCTTTTAAAAAAAGTTTCTGATACGCTGATAAGACCACGTTTCATATGTATTAATAAGGAACGCGACAGGTATCGATATTTCGCTTAGAAGATAAGAGATCATAATGAGATTATTGTTTGTTTTGAAGTTATCTCTCTCACGCCTAGAAAAAAATTTATCAGCTCGTCGAGAACGGGTACGTTTGTTTACCGAGATGTAGAGATACATCTTTTGTTTGGTTTTTTTTTTTTTGGCATAATTTATATTTATCTTATTTGCACAAGAAAATTTCAGTTATTTCAAAGTTTGTAATAACAGCAAATTAAAGTCTTTACACAAAGTCTTCAAAAACCTACTGTTTTAGCCGAGCAAACTGGATAAATTCGGTGCCATATAAAGAACGTCTCACTTGTTCATTCGGTAACATTCATTCCGCTGTCTAATAGCTCATCGGCCAGTGTTAGTACATCTTATTCCAGATCCAATCGCGAATGCTCAAGTAGAAGATTAAACAGCGAATTGAAAGTTACCAAATTAAGTTCTACGATGTTCGTTATCCAGAGCCTGTCTACAGAAGATTCATAAGGCCAATTTGATTCAGTTCGCTTCAGTTCCGGAACGGCACCGAGTCCCTTGGTTGTTTCAAAACTTCTAATCTAGTTTCTTCATCAACTAGATTACGCCTATGTCACTTTCATTGACAAGTCGATAGACTACCTGATGAAACTATAGACTAGAATGTACTATTCCAATTTTCCAAACAACCAAATGATTCCATGCATTTCCGGAAACGAACAAAACCGTACCAGACTGTACCAAATTCGCGTTCGGAATCTTGTGCAAATAGGCTCACGTGGCAACGGTGGCAGGAAAGCGGTCAGAACTAGTTCGATTTGAATGCGAATCGGATGTAGAATCTTGTCGTTTAAAAAAAAAAAAAAAAAGAGAGAGACCGGCGAACGGCACCCATTGTCCCGTCCGTTTCTAGTCGCGATCCCGTAAATCAGTCGCCCGAACGCGCCCACTAGCTCCTTCTCTCTATATGTATATCTACCGGCTCCCACACTCCTCTCCTTTCGCGCGCTTAATTGAGCACCGGGCATTATCATTTTTTTTCTCGTTCGTTGCACCGGGCGAAGGAAGGGGGCAGATTTGAGGCGAGCCCCGTCCCCCTTTCTCGCGGCCGCCTTTTACCGCGGACCAAGAGCGATGCGCTCGCGCGCGGAGCACTTCCGGCATTGGCTCTGGCTCGCTCGCCCACGACGACGCCGTTGCCTCGACTCGACCGGCTTCCAATTTAATTTTTCGTCCCCGTGTGCATTCGCTCGGTTGCGCCTTGACTTTCTCCGTGCTGTCTTCTATTTTAATCGATGACTCGTTTGCGATAAGCCCCTGATAACGAGTGTGTCGCGTGACGCGATATTCCACTTAGTCTATTAAATATATTTTCAATATTTTGATTCGTATTTTTTTTAAATATATTTTTTTCGTTACGCAATGTTCTATAAGCTTTTAGACCGTGAAATTGTCTCGTAAGTTAAGTAGAGAGATGAATCGAGGTACGGTTGGCCGCACTGAAAACGTTTACGTGAATCTCTACGAAAATTGCGATAATTTTTGTGTACGATATTTCTATTATACATTAAGATTATCTTCGAGTATATCCAGTAAAAATTTCCGTAAATACTTTCGTAATGCGTAAATGAATTATCATTTTTTATGTTTAAAAAGTTGGACTTTGAAAAATAGAAAAAGAAGCTGAACAGATAACCTTTCGATTCACATCATTCCTGACTTACAGAAAATGATGAGCTTTGAGCTTCTTTGCACAGCACTGACCTTTCCGAAAGGCAAGTATGACACAACTCGAGTTCGCTAGAAAAAAAACAGCACGCGATGCTGCAGTTGCGCTGCAAAATCGCTCGATCATATATAAACTAAATCAGAGCAAGTTGACTCGAGTAGACTGGCAGTGTAAACAAACTTTTACGTAAGCGAGGGAAGAAACCTTGGCGCTTCGTCGGAGTAAGGCTGCAAAAGCACAGCGTCAAATTGGGTCATAAAGTCCATTTATCCCGAGCTTTCAGAAAATACCCCCTCGACAGTCGAGTCGATTCCCAATTTTTCCACTCCATCGGTGCTTCGTTTATTCAATGGCAATATTTACTTCGCGGGCTGTTAATTTACGTAGGAGTTTAAATTAAACGCAAGTTGAGCGGAATAGGTGTTTATTGAAAACATTGAGCTTGCAGAAGGATTGTGTGTACATAAGCCACAAGCTGCTCTTCTTTGCGCGCAACAGTAGACCTTCCAATTACCAAGGGTATAACCTACAATTAAGGAGGTTCATTCGGTTAAACAATTAACGGACAAATCTTGATGAAATTCGGTATACTGTAAGATATGTGTTTAAAAGGAACTCAGTTAAATTTTCAAGAGTCGCGGGTAATTAATGAATGTTTATCATTAACACTTTTTAACAGACAGATTTCGACAAAACTATTTTTAATATATAGAAAGGCAATGTTTGAGAATCAGTTATTGATAATAAAAACATTAAGTGGATAAGTATAAGTACATAAAAATAGATAAATAGTTGTTTAGGTTATGATGCACTCGGACTTGCAAGCGAGACAGCGAGTGTTGTTCTATGTGTATGTGCGTAAGTACGCAGGGCTATATGTGTGTTGGTGCTTTCTTTCTTTTTCTTTCTTTAGTTTTTATTGGCCGTGGGTCGCTTTTAGCGACTCCGATATGCCATCATGCATGTTTATGCCTACAATGTAGGACTTTTTTGATATTAATTTTTTAAGTATAGTGGTAACTACAGTGGAGAGCTCAATCGTGCAGGCCCGTTGTGGGTCCCGGCGACTCGGTCAGCGACAGACATACCCCGGGCTGTGCGTTGGTGCATAGTCTCTGTTTTGACTAGCTACGTACCGAGTGAACCTCCTTAAACAAATTTAGGACGCCGTACCGAAACATTTTATTTACACCTAACAAAGACTAATTAATGTATCGAATAGACGTGAAAAATATCCTCGTAGACGAGTTCGCACGGCTTGCCGGGGAGAATGTATTCTTGCGTCCATATAGTCGAAGTCGCGCGAGCGAGCGTCGAGAGTTCATTGGCTGACACAGAAAAGGAGCCTGTCGAGGCTAAGTATACGCCTTCTTACGGAGCGAGAGAGCCAAACCAAGGACCATTTTTCCGCCTACTCACTCCCCCACTCCGCCTTTACGCGACACGTGTGGTTCGCTCGTCTGACGATACTCGCGCTTTGTGTCCTCAGATTTGTCGTTGTCCCGTCGTAGGTGCCTTTTACCGGCCTACAGATCTAATTATCGGGCCGCGAGCTGCGCTTCCAGCTGCCTCGGCGTCGTCTTCCTCCAGGTGCTACTTTAAGGCCACGCTCGAAAGTTTCACGGTGAAACTTCCCGGCGAAATTTAAAATTTATCAAGCGACCCATCGAATTTTATCGCCGCTGCGAGAGTGCATAAGCGCGGATATTCGCAAAGATACGATCTGAAACTGGGCGAACGACTCGAAAGCCGCAGGAGTAAGCGGAAAAAGTATCAAGCGAGCGGGGGATTTTCCGGTGAAACGCGATTTCGGTCAGCTTTCGTATGCGCCACGGGCTGAAACAATGGTGTGCAACCTCACTGCTGCTGGCGGCGGCTTCGGCATTCTATTATCGACGAGGCCGGGTCTCTCGCGGATTCATCGCGCTCCTCTTATAGCCTTCGAAGGTGGAATTCTTTCGACGGCACGCTGCGGACGCTTATCTCGTTTGAGATGCCACTGCGTGCGAATCGCTCCGCTGTAGAATTAAATGAGATTCGCGCGGTGCGGTTCGATTTCCCCGAATCGATCAAACACGCGCGTAAATCTTATTTTGCTCAGGGTGTCTAGTAAGGGAGTTCTATAGTAAATAGAAATAACGATATGAAAATTATGAAACTTTCTGTACATATTAATTTTAATGTCAAAAATCCCTATATCGATTTACAGAAGGCTACGATATCTAGAGTCCGAGAAACAAATGTTTCAAAATTTCACTTTTTAACATGAGCTCTTATGGGAAAATGTACTTTTGGTGCATTCAGTTACGAATTAAAAAACATTCCAACGATGATAAGATTTAATTAATTAAACAAAACTTTTTGGAAAGATATATAGTTACAAATAAATTATTTAATGAAAAGCTTAAAAATGTAAAGTATTATCAAGAATTTAGGAACTTCAGATAAAATTTAAGGAGTTTGAGTACCAGCAGGCACCCTGTTGCTTGAAATAACGCGAGATTCTAATTTTCGAAAGCGTCTAGAAAGTTCAGCAGACGGTTTATTTTTCTCCAGCGATTTGCAATTACAAATTCTTTATGAATATTCTCGTGACTAAAACTCTGACTTTAACTTGGTAGAGCTTGCCATATCAGAAAACAGAAGATAGGCACGTGTAACAATGATAACAACCGTTGAACAATGCGTAATAAATTAATTTACTAATTTAAATTAATTATTTTACACTTTTGCGTAATTCATGCGCGATAAAAAAAGAAACAATATTAAAATTTGGAATTCGATTTGCTAAAAAATATTTGTTGAAAATAATAATGTGTCTTTTTCCGACTTGCGCAACAAAGTCATTTACAGGGTATGTATGTAAAAATAGAATGCATATTTGAAATCTCAATGGATTGTTGACATTGTAGTTTGCACTACAAATGAATGAGAAAAATGTGCGCATAAAACTTGAAACTCGCCTGAAACGATTCAATTGTAATTTATGCAAAAAATATATATACATATATTTATAAATGTAATAACTCGCAAACGGATTTGCAAATTCCAGCAAGTTTCCGTGGGAGGCTCCCAGATAATTTGCATTCCCTCGTTCCCGGTGAGTTACGGTGAGTTACGCTGAGATATTCGCGCTTCACCGGGTCACAGCTTCGGAAAAAGGGTTGCGGCGCGCGCGTCGTTCCGAGCGTTCTATCTTTCTCCCCGTGACCTTGAACACCGCCCGTGGGGGTGGTTATATCGAGCGAACGCCGCGCACACCCGCTCACACGGACACTCGCGGAAGCGATCGATGCCGCTCGGTCCGCCGTTTCTCTTTCTTATTATGACTCATTTATTTGATAATTATTTATTTTATATATCGAGATTCTTCCATTATTTTATATTATATCACGATTTATTTTATTGTAATATTTTGCTTTCATGGAACATAAAGAGGTATCTATCTGTATATATATGTATATCTATATATTTACGTAAATTTCCACTCTCTTCTTTTTCATTCTAACAGATTTCTAACAGATTTTTCATTCAATCAACGAAAGAGAAAGGCGGTGGTCGGTATTAATGCGCCCCGATGGTTGTTTCAACTGACTTTTTCTCAATGTCGTTATTTACAGTAAACAAATTTGAAAGTCAAGTAACGTCATAGTTTACGCTTCGATTACTTCTCATGTAGCTACAACCTGTCATGGAGAATTTACATGAGCTGTTGGTAATATTTATTGTAAATTATGGTCAAGTAGCGCCACCATCACGTAAAAACTTCATGACAAGTGAGGTTAGTTTAACGTGAGGACCACTTACTGTACCACTCATGTAAATACAATCTCACGGTTTAGTATATTTAACGTTTTATTTTTCCCCGTGTACCTCCTCACTTATCAAAATTTCCTCTGATTCGATTGAATCCGCCAATGGAATCGTCATGGGAATTTTACGAAATTGTACCAGCGAAATTGGAGGCGCAATTGATCCTCCCGTAAGGCAAAAACAAAGCAATAATCGCTAATCTCGCTCGCCGGTTACCTCAGCCGGCATTATCAGGAAATACAGGGAGTATAGCAAAGCCGGGCAAACAAAGAAGCGTCAGCATACATATACGCATCGTATACTGTATAGGGCTCCGAAATACGGACGGAGCAACGCTGTGAGAAAGAGGGGGATGGGGGGGACACGCGCGTGCCATAGCGTCTCTCTTTGTCCCACGGAGGGGCAGGCATGGGGTCCCTTTGAAGCCTCGTGCAGACGCACATATGTGTATATATGTATGTATGTGTATAGATATAGGTATACATGGACACCCTTGTCCCTTTGTCCTTCGCGGGCCGCGTACGTACGCGCTCGGCGCGGCAAGGACGCGTGTGCGTAACTCGCGCTGGGAGTCGGTGAGCCGCCGACTACTAACCCACTTCAACCCCCCGAAAATAATTCGCTCGCCGTTGCCAACGACGACGCTGGCGATGACGCGACTTGCAAATTTTTAGCGAAGCGGTTACATCTCTCTGCAACCCTCCCTGGGCGCGCGCGACTCCCGCGGGGCGGCTTCGTTTTCTGAACTATTTTTAACGGCGTTTTTCTCGTCGCATTATGTTGAATACGCGTTATATTCGGTGTTGAATATATTTTTCTTTTTGAGACATCTGTTTTGCAGTTGTTTCAGTCGATCGTTCATATTTTTTGAGCAAATGAACCGGCTTTAACTTTCTTTTTTTTTTTTTTCATAACCGGTTTTAAGTTTATTTAGTTGTTGTAATGTGGAAATGTCAAGATAAGACTAAATTAAATTGATTTGAGGTAGTTCTTTCAAAAACTTGAGCTCTACAAATATTTTTGCTTTTAAGTTATCACGTAGTACAAATGCGAAGATATTTTTCTTTTTGTTTTGTTTTATTTTAAAATGTACGTGTGTTTAAAGTCGGAGCTTTTAATATGAGAGTTTATAGACGATAGTCTAGTAGCAGGGTACTTTTTCGTCGGGATTACAGGTCCATATAATGTTGAATGCTATTTCTATGTATTTTTGCACGCTGAACACGAATTTCGAGGGTGAATTGTCCAAAAGTGTACAGGAAATTTGTTATTAACAATTTAATTGTGTATTAATTCCATTATTGAGTTCCAAAAAAGACAGAAATGTTCCGGATGAAATAAGGAATATTTTCCATTTTGATTTTTGCAAAAATATTAATTAAAACGGAAGATATTGCAAAATTACCGCAAAAAAGGCCGCGCGCACAGCGCGTATGCACGTATGCTAAACCTGAAGATAATAAGATAAACTTACACTTTAATATTGTTTTAAATGATAATTTAATGAAGTTGAGCACCCCTGGCTCGAGAGAACCTAAATAACCTTTATTCGTTCATTCATAAAAGTCCCGATTGTAGAGGGAAAGTAAATAAGCAACATATTTTTGTAATGTAACATTTAAAAGCTTTAGAAATTATTTAAAGAAACAAAAAATATTTCGCAACAAAAAAGTATATTTCAGCACTAACGTCAAATGGCTTTTCATTTTAAAGCGGCGTTTCGTCGCAGTGGTAGAAGCGACGGGAGAGAACAGCCGGTAGACAAAGAAAAATGAAAAAAAAAAAAAAAAGAAAAAGAGCCAGTGAGGCGAGAGAGTCCCGGAGTCGGAGAGAGCGAGGGACCGGGGAAAGGCCATGGCAACCGGAGAGCCGGAGGGAAGCAACAGGGACGAAAGAGGCGACTGCAGGGATGGGATGTACGAAGAGAGTAGGATGGCGCAATACACATACGTACATGCAAAGGCCGTTAGTAATTGAAGCGCAACTCGAAGCGCTGACGTGGCGCGCGGAAAAAATCGGCTTTTCGAACGTAAGTATACCTACTCTCCGACCAAAATACGCGGTGAACCTCTCCCAATAAATTTTTCGAACGCGAGACCTTCTAATTCAATATAAATATCTCCGCGATTTCCGACGTCGCGCAAATTTCAATTAATTGTTGGCGGTGAGGAGGTTTGCCGAGCGCAGCCCTCACCGGAAGCGCAATAAAGAGGCCTCGGACTTGGGATGGAAAAGACCGGCGGGTAATTTAGCTACCGCTGAGCCTTCGGGTGGGGGGTCTTTAACGAGCCTGTTGTCATCGATTGGCAACGGTTTTTGCGCGCGGCCGAGCGGCGCCGCATAATCCTTACCCCCTCAAAACCCCAATGGAAGTACCCTAAATTCAGCACTTACTTTCTCTTCGAGATTTCGCGCGCACAGACTTCCCGACTATAAATAATCTGAAGGATTTATTTGTATATCAATGTAAAAAATCCAAAGGAAAATGACTAGTGCGTTTGCGATTTTAAACAGCGTAAAATTGTCATTGTTTACTTAAAATGGTCATTGTGCTAGTAATTTTACGCGATTTTTAACGATTTTACAAACGGCATAGTAAATTTGCTATGTTTAACATAAGTCGCAGTATTACCTATGTTAAACATAGTAATTTTACTATTACAAGAACTAGTAAATTTGCTATGAAAATTGTAATTTTACTATCACAGAAGTAAATTTACTGAGTTGATCAACGTAAAAGTACCAAATGAGTTTGTAAATTTCCTACTGTTAGTAGTACTTTTACTAACCTACTTGTAAATTTGCTACGACGATTATATGTATACTATGTTTAGCATAGGTCTCAGGATTAGCTTGTTAATTGTAATTTTACAACAGATTTTTTTTAGTGTAGCTAGAAATAATCGTAAGGTTTTATTTGTATATATTAAGGATAGGTCTATTTCCACTTCTTTTGAACATAAATAAGCAGACAAAAATTGATTAATTCTTACGGAATTATTGAAGAATTAAAAAATGTTCGTTTGCTCCGACATATTTTTATATTGGTTAAGTGTTTTATATTGTCGCCTTTAACGAAGATAAGCATATTTTAAAAGAGACTCACTTTATTTGCCATTCTTAAAACAGCAGAGTAAAACACTTTTCCAAAATTTGATAAATTTGAGTATTACATGAGCGATACCACAAGTTTATCAGTTCTGAGAAAATGTATCTTACTCTAGTCCTTCAAAATTGGCAGATTAAAGTAGGCTGTTTTTTAAATGTACTTTTCTTCGTTATACTGCCGCCATAAGCAAAAACATCCGTAACTTCAAAATGTGTCATTCGCGTCAATTTCAGTTTAAAGTTTGAAAATTGTAAGCTTTTACATCGCAGAGGTTACTAATTAAATATCAAATTTATTCGTATAATATTGATAACTTGTTATTTGTCTTGATGAATTTAAATAGATAAAAATATTAAGAATTAGAATATTTAAAAAAAAAATTTCATTTTCGAATTCTTTGCAGTTACGGACGTTTTTGCTTACGACGGCAGTATAAGCAGCAGTATATCCTTGCTAGGTCCTGAAGCTTGCCGGGCCCCACCTTAGTACGTACATTTCTAGCCGAGATACACTTTCCGAAAGATTTCGCGTACTTATACTTCCCCAAAAACGACGGAGTTTCACCGGTCGTACATACATAGAAGCAATGTTTACATACAGCGACGGGGGTCAATCGATACAGCCCGAACGCCGGTCGGCGAAGGTAAAAGAAACTTCTCGACTGCAACAGCGAGCGCAGCGCCTGCATTGATCTGTAGAAGCTGCGTTATTCCCCGGCGAACCTCTCCCTCTCTCCGTCTCTTTCTCTCTCTTTCTCTCTCGTAAACTCTGCGCGAAAAAAAACTAGAGCCCGAAAAAAATACCATGACCCGGGCGTCGCTGCATCTCGAAAGTGTCGGCTGGTCAATGTAGGTTAGGTGAAAACAAAAGGCTCACCTTTAGCTGCTTCCTGGCTCCGCTCGTCCTCGCGTTCCTCCAATATTTTCTCTACCATGTTTGCTTCTGCCTGCTGTGCTCCTCTTTGTCTTTTTGTTTTTGCAGTTCGTAGAAAAAAAGCGGAGGTGAACGGTGAACTCCTAACTCGTAAGATATCGCAGAAACACGTCGAGCTATGCTTTGCTTATCTTGTTGTTTTTTTTTTTTTATTCTTTTTTTTTGTTTTGTTTAAGTGTATCAATCACACACAGACGCTCCTCTCTCGTGCACTCCCGTAATAATATAATTCTCGCCCTCTCTCGCACCGGTATATCGTAATAATCGTAAAAAAGAGTCAGTCGTATATACAAAAACGCCTAAACACTAGGTACTGATATATAGGTATCTCTCGAATCTCGATCGTTTGGACTCTTCCGCATATATATCTACACGTAGAAATTCTCTGTGCTCTCGCGTCTGTCGAGCGGCGGATCCGGCCTTAATATCAGCAATGTAGGTTTGTATCACAGATTGAAATAAATATTATAAAGCCTATCTAATCGTTTCTCGTCGAAAGAATCGGTGGTGGTGCGCCGAGCAACAAAACGAGCCAGTCGCCCTCTTCTTTTCCTTTAGAGATTTGAATGTATGTAACGGCTTCGGCTTTTTTTTCCTTCCTTCTTTCTCCTTTAAATAAGCTCCCCTTCCTTTTGCGGTCGTTCGGCTACTATCACAGACGTTGGACAACAACACTAGGTGTACCACACTCCTCCGGTCTCCTCTCGGCTGGTGACAATGACAACACGGGGCCCTTGGTGATGGCGAGTCCACGGCCGGCGGCGATGCTGCTCTCGTCGCGGCTGACCCCTCCTCCTCCTCCTCTTCTGCTCTCCCTTCTCTTCGCGGCTTTCCTCTTCTCACTTCGACGCTCGTTGCCTCTCGCAGCAGGCAGCAGCGCTCTAAGGGCTCGGCAGCGCATCAAAATATCCCACGATCAACACATCGGTCCGCTCTTACGTTCACCGTCCCTCACTGCTCGGCAGTTGGTTTCCGACTGAGTTCGCGGCAACATGGCCGCGGCAGGTTACTACCAAGCCTCTCCCCTCTCCCTGAGCCGGCGGCGGCCGGAGCGTCGCCGTGGCTGCGCAGTTGCCGGCTCTCCGCCTCGCGACCGGCTGAACAACCGTATACCCGCGTCCCGGCACGTACGCAGCTACATCATGCCCCGCTCGCGACTCGCTGCTGCGCGGAGCTTGTGTATATAGCGAAGCTCATCTCTCGCGCGATGTGATGTGTATGTATACGAACTAAAGGCTGTAAAAAGAGCGAATGAAAATTACGAGTGGGTTTAGCGATTTTACGTTAGCTTTTAGTAATTTTACTGTGCTTGAGAATTACAGCATTGAATGACGTAAAGTTGTCACTGTATGTCACTGTAAAAAAAACCTGCTGTAAAATTACTACATTTAATCCCAGGCGGAATAGTTTAAAAAAGTTTATAAACGCTCGGATTTTAGACTGTAGATAACAATTTATAAAAGTTTAAAACTGTTATAAATAGTTTATATACTTTTATTTGTTATTTGGACGCAGACGGAAATTATCTTCTAAAATCTTTAAAATAATAGTTTAAAAAAGTTTATAACTGATATGAACATATTATAAAGTCAATATTTGAGATTTATAAAAGTTTAAAACTTTTATAAATACTTTTAAATAGTTATAAATGATTACAAATCGTTATAAAAAGTTATATACTTTTGTACATTTTTTAGCTTATTATAAATATTTTAGCGGTTATGCATCGCACCCGAAAAAACAAATAAGAGTTAATAAATATAATAAACTTTTTTTAGCTGATAATAACAAAAAAAACTGTTGATAACTTTTTTTTTTAAATTATAAAAAATTATACAGTATTATTAATAATTATTTGATAAATATATATGAGACCCATATTAAATTTACTATCAAATTAGTATTTTTGGTTTAGATAATTATAAGTTCAATATTGAAATTTCAATTGTCTTAACAAAATTACTACTGCAATAAAATATAATTTACTATTTACTGATAATAATATTTTTATTAGACCGCGTTGTAAAATTGCTTATACACAATTAAAAGATATACTAAAAATTACAATAATCAATTTTAATTGACTATCCCCCATCCCTCATCAGTCTCATCATATAAATAGACTGACGTTATTGGAAAAGTTACAATAGTTTCTTATAAAATTTACAAGAGTTATAGCAAAATATGTCAGATTTACTGTAAATTTTGAAGGAAATTATTGTAATTTGTAATTAATGTCATTAACAATTATAATTATGTAATTAACATCAGTCGGTGAAGACATTAAAATTGACTATTGCAATTTTTCATAGAGAATTTTTCCTGCACAAGTGAACTGTAAATTCGCTACAGACATTTGTAAATTTACCATTTAATATGTAATATTACTATCTAATTTTACAAGAGATTTTTTTCACAGTGTAGGTATACCAGCTGCGCTGCGCCAGCTTTTCTTCGGACAGGCGCATAACGCAGCTTTCAATTTTTGCACTCGCTGCGAGAAAACTTGACGCTCGTCTGTGCCACGGCGACTCGCTTACGTTCGCCTATTATTCTCGCGGGAAAACTACTGCGGCCGGCGTGTTGATTTAGTCGGACGATTACATTAGGGAACGCGGCCAGTCTCGGAGCCGTTTTTATTCGAGTCATAACAGGCCTTCTTTAGCTTTTGCTTATGAGGCTTTGTTCGAAGCGCAGTGCATTCTTGCGCTCCTATATAGTCTCTGCACTGAGAGAAAAATTTGGTAATTTTAAGTAAATATTTTGTTTTCTACGAAATAAAGTATACTAATCGTGAAAGTAATATGTGAATCTAAAATACCATTTTGTTTACAGAATATTTTTTGTCATAGATTTTAATCGTGTTGATAATTGAAATTTAAAGCGAATATTTTTTTCTAAATCCCGATAATAAGTGCAATGACGAAACATTGTTTACGCAAGTTACTTTGAAAACCCATGTTGCGTAGATGAAATTACAAAAGTTCATACAGATAAAAAATATTAATCGTAATAAAAATAACCCGAAACATTTAATCCTGCTTATGTATGTCATTGACTTGAAAAGTAATATTAATTTAACTTTATTTTTCTTATCAAATCTAGAAATTACATCAATATACATCAATACAGAATCGAAATCGCCAATATATGCTTCCAAAAGATGGAAAACCCGAATAATGATAAAAAATAATTTTTTTCTTTCCAAATATTTTTATTTTAATTATAAATTTTTTTCAACTGCAATAATTTTAAATATATAAATAACAGCGCAGACTAAAAATCGACGCATTAAAAATTTTTAATTATAACGTATCAAACTATAAATACAGTTGGTCTTAAACTGATGCTGTTAATATTCTACTTTACTATTATTGATATAACTAAATAAATTAATTAACGTTTTGTTTAAATTCACCTCTACATATCTACATGAAATACTATATAATGCTATTTTTATAATTAATATTTACGCCTTCTACACAAAGTATTACACTCTGAAGTAAACTTAAGAAACAAATGTAGAAGAATAAGAAAATAATAATATAATACAATTTACCAAAAGATAAAAAAGTTTCAGCATAATCAAATTATAAAAGTTATTGCATCATGCAAATTTGTCTCTGTAATGTAATGAAATTTTAATATAACTAACACGTGTGATACGCGCTGCCGATAGACAAAAAATTCACTGATAAGAAATAAATAATAGAATGTAATCAACGTCTCAAACTAAACACGCCATCACTTATTTTATTTATTCAGTATTTACAACAATATTGTTACAATATCGCCATAAAAGCATATTTACATTTTCTTTAAAGCTATAAACTTTGAGTCGTTGCTATTTTTGCACTCCATTAAAGATGTAACAAGCATAATAAGGCAATGAATTGCTGCGTATTAAAAACACATGACGTATATCGTCGGTCTGGAGCAAGAAGGTGCCACCGCGGAATCCGGTTAGAAAAGGTGCCATCTCAAGCTCCAGTTGGAAAAGTGCCATCTCGGAGTCCGAGTTGGGAAAGGTGCCATCTCGGAGTTCGAGTTAGGAAAGGTGCCATCACCAATAATAATTTTTGCAGTCGAGGCTCCCTATTCTAAACAATTTTATTCGATTACTCATAAAAAAAGACAACTTTCTGATCAAAAATGATCGCTCGAAAACCGTGCAAAGGGGTTGAAACGGTTGATTTTCGTTATCAGGACCACCCTCGATATTTACAAAATCTTTAATAACTATCTTTGCAGTCGAGGCTCCCTAATCTAATCAAATTTATTCGAGTATTTACGAGTAATCGAATAAAATTGATTAGAATAGGGAGCCTCGACTGCAATTGAACTTCGGCAAATACTGTTGAAAAACTATTCAGTTCACGCTACCGTATGTTGCAAACGGTATAATATAGTCCATAAGGAGTCGGAGCTCCAACTGAACAGGAATCTACGCGAAGGCCGGGGTGCCTCCGCCGAATGAGAACCACTGCGGCCTGGCACTCCAGTGGAGCATCGATATATATATATATATACAGAAAGGTGGCTTCTCCGACTTCTCCGAGCGGCGAGCCGCCACTGGTTCTTCGCCGGTGCGGAGCCGCTTTTTTTTACGCCTTTTTCACCTCCTCCGGCGGTGAACAGCACGCGAGTGCAGGCCTCGAATCTCACGCGAGCGGCACGATTCGTGAATTGTTTATCTCGGACTCGCGAGAGACGAGCGAGGAATTTTTATACGCACCTGGAGAGAGTAATTGATTCTTACGAAACGAATACAAAAATCACAATGATATACCCTTAGACGATCAGCGGACCAATTTATCCTTGCGGCTTGTAACGTTTAATGCGCTGTTCTCTCTCTCTCTCTCTCTTTCTCGTTGCGAGGCTAGTTAGCAAGATGTCCTGCGCAAAAATAATAACTTTTTAAATATTTTATACTTCAAAACTACGCACTACTACTTCTTGCGCACGCACACACACACACACGCACGCACACATCCATACAGACGTTTTCAAAAAAACATAATTTGATCCAAAACACCTTGAAACAAACTTCTAAAACGTTTTTAGAAAATTTTTTTTTTACTATCATAAAGCTTCCTCTGGGAGGCAGCAACATTCCTCTGGGAGGAAGCAACGTTTCCAAATGCAAGCAGTAACGAAAACGTTATTATTATTGAACGTATTATAACATCGAGTTAATTTATGCCGGCTGTGCCATAAAAACAGTGAGAAATACTATATGAATCACTGAAAATTCCTTGAGCGGTATGTAGATCTGCGACTTCAACTCAGGGAATAAATTAAAAAACCACTCTCGCAGCGTACATTAAAAAGAGAAGATAACACATTAAAATCACAAAAATTCTGACGAAACACTTCGTAGTTTTTAATAATGTCCATTGCACCGGTAACCGGACGCGATAACAGAGAAGATTTCGCGGCGTTATAGCGAATGTATACATGTATACATATACATGTAGAAAAATATATACATTTTTCCTCGATTAGGTATAGCGCGTTGCGCCCGATAATCGCGGGACTCCTCCCCCTCTCCGGAGACTGTCGCCGCGAAAACCGTGACACACCTGTATATGTATATATGTATATATATATATGCACTTAGCAACGCTTCGCCCATCCACTCGCAACTAAAGTGTCATTTAGCCCGGCGAACGGCTTATTTTCAGCCGCGCCGCGTTTGGCAGATCGAAGCCGAACGAGAGAGCCACGCGATATTGCGGCGTGAAGGCGGAAAATCGCAACTGCGTCGCAGCGAGCTAAATATCTCGCGAGCGCGAGGCGCAGATGTGTTCACTATATAGGTGTGGAGCATTTAAATCGCTCCGCCTGGTAGCTATAGTGTGACAATATAGTATTTGTGCGCAAAAATGCACGGCTTTGCGCAGGAGTTAAATGAAAAAACATTTTTTCTCAAATCTGATCATTCGGTTACTGTATTGAAGTATTAATAACAATTAGTGATTTTTAGACTCGTGCGTGTTAAATCTTGTGACAATTCACAAGAGTCTAGAAATTACTTATGACACGAGTATCAAACAAAATTTTATAATACGAGGGCGGAAAACGCCGTTTTACGCACTAGTGTTATAAATAACTAAATTTCGGTCGGGCGCCGGGAGGAAAGGTTATGCTTCCGGCCCGCTAGGCTGAAAATTTTTCTTCGCCCAAGGATTATAATATGCCCTTCATTCGCGCGCTACGCGCCAGAGGAAGTGGCACGAAACGAGCATTGTTTTCGGAAGTAACACTCGAGTAACGAACATCACGCGACGTGATTCCGCACGCTTTTCACGTTCGACGTGGAGGTGTGACGGCGGGACCGCGAAAACACGCTTACTTCTCTCGCCATTCTCTTTTTTTCCCCACACATGACCGATTGCTGCTTTTTTTTTATTACTGTGATATTCGTTGAATCGTTGGAACGCGTACAATTGGAACGGTAGAAGTGTGTATAATGCTATAATAATCATGAAATACACGGTTTTATATAGGTTTAATTGCTGGTTGTCTATAGCGTTTGTTTTTCAAATTGTTAGTAATTCAATTTAAGTAGCGTTAATTATTTTTTCCTTCATTAAATGCATCATTTAAAAATGTTGCATTGTTAATTTAAAAGTTGGATTTGCAATTTTATGGCGAATTTACGTGTGCGTGTAATTTTAGATAATTTTTTGCACACGAGATAATTTATAATCTTATAAGGCTTATAAAACGTGTTGTACATCTTAAGTTGGAAACTTTGATATGCTTTTTCGGTGTTTCTGATACAAAATCTTCTTCGAAACTAGTGATTATTTACGGTTTTCGAAAAACGTCTCGTCAGATGAATCTTAAATAAATCTTAGTTAAATTTTGAATAAATAAAACACTTTTTTATCAAGAGATAAAAAATTCTGCATGTTTATAAATTCTTGCGTGAGCTCCGTTAAAATCAGCTATTTCATCAGGAAAGTTTTATCATACGACACGCGGAAAGCAAATTAAAATTTGTGAATACTTTAGCAATTAACATTAGTCTTCATTGCACAGTTTTCTTTTCAAGGAAATGTAAAATCTTTTAATCTCCCTAATTTACTTAAAAAATACTCTGAACTTCGCGTCTTAGACTTATTTTTCTACTTTTTTCCTGGTTTTGCTTTTACGTCTTCTCATACTCGCTTCATCTAACATGCAAATGTACTCTGAACAATAGAATGAAATTATTTATATTCTATTCTATTCTATTTTGCGTTAAAGTGAATATATGGTCACAGATTCGCTGAAGCATAATTTGTTATATTAACTGGAAAAGGGAACTGCCGGCGCATTGTGGGCCACTCTTCAAAATATGTTTCATATCGCTATGAAAGTATTTTATACAATTTTCAGGAAAAAATAGTGCATTTTATTTACTCGGTGGTTTTAGTGGTTTATTTCTCGTGGTAGTAAGTCATTTGCATCTGGAAACTTTTTTTATAGCTCCATCTCCTTGTCTCGGACAGCTCGAAGCTACACCAAGTACTTAACTTTGTCTCCCATGTTTGCCATTCCTCTCACTCACGTAACTTTATTTGCACTTGTCTTGCGGATCCCGCGGCACTTGTGTATTATAAGCAAGGCCCATTCTTACTGGTGTACACCCTTCGTTGTTCTCGGCGACGCGATAATCGGTACTTGCGCGCTCGGCGCTACGATGCTCATTTATTACGAATTGATTGTATAATATTTATGAGAAGAACGATGTAGCGAGGAATAAATGTTGCACAAGTTGCAGTTTATGCAACGTATAAATACGCGAGACACACGGATGTGGTATTATAGGTTGTTATTTAATTTTTAGATTGAAATGAAAAGGATAAAGATTCTTTTATTTGCACATATTCAAAGTGGATAATACGGTATCTACTAAGGGGCGCCTCGAATGAAACGAATGACGAGAGAATTCACTAATAGTTATTTTCGATACAAGTGCATAAAAGTTGATTCTCGGACGAGGGTGACTTTAGCGCCTGAGCGAAGCGAACCTCAATTTGCATGTGATAAACTGGCGTTTTCGTACGTTGTACTATAAAATATCGTACGATACAAGTACGATAAGTGATTGATTTTTATTGCACTTGTATCGTAATAAACTATAATAAAACATCAATTGTGATATTTTAATAAAAAAAACTAAAATAAGTAACTGCGTAATAACTGCTAATACTTAATTAAATTAGATGAGCATTAACTGCTTAATACTTAATTAAATTAGATGAGCATTAACTTACGCAAATGTTTATCGCACATGCATTCGATAAATTTAGAACGTTTAACAATAACACCCTAGCATTCGAAGCAAACTTTTTGAGTGATTCAACTGATCAATAACCAACGTAAGATAGCCACGCTATATAAGTAAAAAACTAAAAATACAATCGCAGAGCGTGAAAAAAAGAACGTAGCGAGGAAGAAAAACAAAAAGGAGTAACGTGTTATGTATAGGCATTTATTCGAGAGTCGTAATCTTTTGGCAGTTAGCGCACGCACACAGAGGCGTGCCCGAGATAAAGAGAGTATATTACCTACGAAAGGAATAGAAGGCGTAAAAGTCTATTCGTCGTGGCGGCCTCACGAGACGCTGCGATGCACGCATCGTTTATGCTCGCAGCGAACCGGCTCGTACAAAACGCTCGGCTTAGGTTAGGTGGGGCCGGTCGCGCGACTCGCTCGCCGCTGAAAACACGCCGCCGGCTCCCGTAAACATCACATCGCGCCACGCAGCTCATCTCGCCTCTCTCGCGTCGTCGCGCGATCCATATGAATATATAAATATGAAGAAAACTAAATAAACTTGTTTACTTTCTTTTTTTAATGTATGATTTAGTATATTACGCAACAAGGGAGGTAAAACAAGAATGGTCTCAGATCGCACATTTGGCTGCCTCCACATAGAGGCGTATGTGGGCGTATGGACGCGTATGGGTGCGGAGAAGTAACTAAAAAAGTTTAGTTACACTTCTTGCAGCCAACTTAAAAAATGTCACTACATAGTCACTTTATTCTTCGTGACAATGTATAGTAGATTATGCACCAAGGGAGGAAAAGTAAAGAATGTCTCAGATCGCATGTAAATTGTCGCCCGAGGCGAAGCCGAGAATGAACCCTTTGCTTCGCGCACAGTTCTTCTCGCCCGGAAGAAAATATTTTTCTCGTGCAGCGACTATTAGTTTTTTGTCACCGTTTCAACTCTCTCGTCGCCTTTTTTTGCCAAGCGCTGACGTAAACCCCTTATACCGCATACTCTCTCGCTCGTTTACGGTTTTTTTTTCTTTCCAGCTGTGTATATACACACTGGGAGTTCCCTTGAACCCGAGGAACTTAGCGCGGAGATATTTTTTTTCTTTTAATTAAATTGTTCCCGTTTTTTTTGGTATTTTTTTTCTAATTGGACTTTACGCAGATTGGTCAGCTTTGCGTAATTTTTGTACATAGTTTCTGTTATACTAAGTTTTTTGGGCAATATTTAACTTTTTCGATCGAACACTTATACCTATTGTAAACTTTCCTCTATTATTTTTTTCAGTGTAAGACTTATAACTCTGGAGGTTCTACTCTTTGTGGTTTTATCTAGATTTCGTCTAGATCTAGATTATAAATCAAAGGAGTATGTGTAAAATTTTCTGCAACGTCGAAAACAAGCATCTGTCGAGCGTACCGAGAAAAACAAGTAATAGCTTTGAGTAGCTTACGCAGAGTAGTAAAATAAGCTAAAGTCTGCCCGTCCATTCGAGAGTAAAGTTCATGAATCATTCGTAACAGAACGAGCGCGTAAATTTAAATTTAATACAATTCAACAATTACTTCACTGAACAGGATTCTAAGAACACATATTTAAATGCTGTAATGAATCTTTGCTACAGGTTTATTTTTATCGAAATGCTTTATCACAATCTACATGTTACCACTTTAATTAACTAGATTAACAGAAGATTACATTCAAATCCGCTGAATGATTCTTTTTTTTAAACAACTACGTTCAACTTAAAATTGTACCCTCGCCTCGAATTGAAACTCGGAGAACAATTCAAATATTTGCAACGTCGCATGAAAATTTCTAAGCGCTAG
>JAWWEN010000007.1:154797-169501 GCA_035582955.1 Sycophila texana
TAGCGGTCCTCGTCGTCGAAGAGGCTGATGCTGCGCCGGGGCGAGCGGCGCTCCCGGGGCTGGCCGAGCGGCGCCTCGAGGAGGCTGCTGGCGCGGCGCAGGCCCGCCACGAGGGATCGGTCGTGCGAGCGGCTGCGGAGCCGGTCGAGGTCGCGCGCCGGCGAGCCCCGGAGGCCGCGCTCGCGGGGCAGCGACGGCGACCTGGGCAGCGGCTGCCGAGTCTGCTCGATGAATTGCCGGCTGAGGCGACGCGCCAGGCCCTGCTGGTCCTGCGCTGCTGCGGGGGTGGTGGTTCGCTGTTGCTGCTGCTGCTGATGCTGATCGAGGCTGCGCGACTGGTTCTTGGCTGAAAGCAGCGGAGATTACGCGTCGGTGCGGTGCTTGCGCGGCGCGAAAGCTGGATTTTTTTTTTTTTTTTTTTTTTATACGTACGGATGCGCTTCTGATGTAGTGCTGTTTTTTGAAGGAGGTTTTAAAAGAACATCCTACGATTTTTATCGAGATTTTTTTTTTTTGTGGTGGTGATATACGTACCTTATGCTTTCGTAAAGAGAATGTAGTTTGAGCACACCGTAAGTGAAAAAAAAAAAAAGAAATGCGGAATAGTGATTGTTGAAAAGGGTGTAACAAACAACACGGATAAAAAGAATCCTTCATGACGAAGTCGCTGACTGAAGGGGATCCAACACGTTTAAAAGTAGCTCCACGTAATTATCTAAAAAAAGCTCGAAAATACTCTAAAAAGTACAGCTCAAAGTCGATTTTCAAGCGTTGTCCTGAAGTTAATTTTTAAGCGAGATGTAAATATTTTTATAAAATACAAAAAAAAGTGCATTTTTAGATACATTTTCAGAAAGTGAGCGTTAAAATGCATTTTTTGTGTTATCAAAATACTTACATGTCAGTTAAAAAATAACTTAGGACAATGCTTAAAATTTGTTGTTAACTACACTTTATAGTCATTTCGAGTTTTTTTTTCAAAAATATTGTATTAGCGGAACGTCAAGGTAATACCCAAACTAAATATCGCTGAATTTATTGAGCAAAAATGTGCAGGAGATACTTTTATTTTTGTAGTATATTTCGCAAGAACCTTAAAATAAATTAAATTAAATAAAACCTGTTAAGATGTATAGTTCCCGAAATGGAAGTACAATTTTTTACATTTTCTTTTTTCACTGTTCTGGTGCGCTTAAACTATTGAGCTGCGGCGATTTTTTTTTTATAAATGCTGCTTTCTCTTGTCGTGATTTGTTAAAAGGGTATTAGTCGACAAATATTAAACGCAACGGTTTTTTCTACGATATTTGTTATTCATTAAATGATCGACATACAGACTAGTGATCTACTTCCAAAATCAAGATTCTAAAATGTCTACTTACTCAAACCTTTTTAATTGTTTAGCCTACATCCTCTTGACAAATCACGAATTATTAGCATTTTTTTTAATTACTCGTTTCAATTTGGAAAACAACGGAAATGTTGATATTTATATGTTAGATAAAAATCGCAGGAATTATACATATGAAATTAAAAGTACCATTTACTTGTGAGACAGAAATATAAAATGATTCACTGATTAAAACTGAAATTGTAATGGATGTTTTTTTTATAAATGTAAATGAAATGGTTAAGACAATTAAAAGAACCCAAAAGTTTCAATATGTACAATCCTTTATTTCTACATACAGAAAATGTTTTTATAAAAGTCGTCGAAAAGTAATAATAAATAAAGACTGTTATTTAGAAATTACACGTCAGCTAATCTTTCTCTCTGCACTTCTTATTTATTTATTTACTTTTTTCTAACAAATTCTCGACAATTGCCTGTAGAGAAATTACGCGATTTACAAAATTATATTATCGTTTACGCGGGCTGTACTTTCTTTCGACTGCTATGACTTAGTCAGTGGAAGATCTTTGTCTACCATCAGAAAAAAAAACAATAGAAAAAACTTGCAAAAGAAAAAAAAAAGAGAGAACGAAAAAAGCTACTTTTGTCTTTCACATAATTTATGCATTTGACGTAAAAATTAATCAACGTAACGAATTAATTATAATCTCGCCTCTTCGAAACGATGTGGCAACTTTAGCGGCTTACTTCGTTCGAGTGCTTGCTTTTTGCACAGTTATAGAGTTAAAAATTAAAAAAAATTAAGAAGGGCTCAGACTCCTTGGAATATTTGGTTAATGCACATTAGAACAAAGTAAATAGACATTATTTATTTTTTTTTTTTTTCAAGAAATAAATTTGGCAAATAATCAAATGTTACTACGTCCTGTTTTATTAACATTACGCGGCGATGAAAGTTTTAAAAGACAGCATTCCAACACCATTTGATGGTTTTCATTGAAATAAAATCGTTCATTGATCGATGAGGACGTGGGGCAAATAGCCATTTCCACCAATTATTTATTTGTAAAAATTAAGTTTTAGATTAAAGATTAAAATTTGATTATATATTAAACATACAAATTGAATTACGATTTTACATAAATAAAAATTTATAGAAAATATTATATATTTTCAATGCACCATTAAGTTTTAATATTCAATCTGAAATTGTCATTTTGTAATTGTTATTGTTATTCTTGCATGTAAATAATTGGAAAAAATGGTCGTATGTCCCATCATCCTCTGAAACACAATTTGCATAACTCCACATGTATATAAATAAACTTAGACTAATTAAACTAAACTTTTTTTAGCGTTCAAGCTTACCACATTAACCAACAAAATAAAACAAACTTAAAGAAAATCGAATTTTTAAGATCGTCGTGCTCGCCAGGAGAGCTTTTCATCACTTGTAATTTGCCACATTGTTGCGGAAGGAGGCTACTTACGAATAAGTGGAAAGAAGTAAAACGAAGTGTTAAGAGCGAGGCATACTCATTCATGGCAAACCGCACCTACAGACACGAAATATTCGTTCGTCGTTAAAAGATAAAAAGAAACCCCACTGGAAAAAGTCTCGTGAATATAACATGATAATCATATGATAATCATAAGATAATCATAAAATAATCATAAAATAATCATAAGATAATCATAAGATAATCATAAAATAATCATAAAATAATCATAAGATAATCATAAGATAATAATAAGATAATCATAAGATAATCATAAGACAATCATCAGATAATCATAAGAAAATCGTCAGATAATCATTTTATATGAAAATTGAAAAATTTTTTTATAATCACGTATTTATCACGTAACTATGACAAAACTATCAACTTGATTATCATACCTTTATCACACGACTATCACATGTTTATCATATGATTATCTCGTGATTACCAAATGATTCTAGCATGATAATCATGTTATACACTGAAAAAAGTAGCAGGGGAAATTACTATAATTTTTTCAAAGTTTCTAGTAATTTTCTTGGCTGACCAGGTCTGTCCTCATCTTACTAAATTTACTGTAAACCTTCCCCTATTTTTTTTCAGTGTATTATTTTTTATCAGTGTATTCACGAGGTATTTTCCAGTAGAGAAGAAGGTCATGCTTGGGCATTGTTAGAGACTATTGTCGCTTCAAAGTATAAGAAAACTGTTAGTCCGGACTTTAAATGAGTATGGCCTTTCCCTTATACGTTGCAGTACGCACAGTGTATATTAAAAAATACAGTATGCAGCAGCAATCGTATGAATCGCAACATGCCAAGACATTATGAAATAATAAAACGCTGTTATTTATAAACTCTTGAAAACACAACAAATCGCAGCCATCATCATACAAGGGTTAGTTTCTTGCTGGCGTTATAAGATTATCAAACATTTTTTCACTCTCCTCTCAACATTGTCATATACAAAAAATTATCGTGTTATATTATTTATATATAATTCATATATATAAATTGCTTCTGTGGTAACGCAACAATCAGCTTAAATGTAAAATTGGCTTGTGTGTAGTTTTTTTTTTTTTTTTTTTCATTTGAGTTTTATTCTAATAAATATTCTTCTCATCGAACAGGCTCAGTATATGGTCTATGTAAACTAATGACATGGATTTCTTGTTTTTTTTTTATTATTATTATTTTTTTTTTCTAGCTTTGAAAAAAAATCACACTGTGTTAACTCTCATTTCCGTCGTTCGTTTCGGATGCGAAGTTTTAAAAGCTTCAAAAAAGCACATTGTATATTTCGAAAGAGCCCCGACATTTAATTCGCCGCGTATATAAAACAAGAAGTATTACGCGCTGAGTCGAGTTTTACAATACAACAACTACAGAGTACGAATAAATTTGAAAGACTTTTTATTTTCACCGCTCAACTTTTTTGTTTGCTTTTGGTTTCTGTTTCGAAGCACTTTTTTCTTCTTTTTTTTTCGCAAAATGTAAAAGTCTCGGTTATTTTTTTTTTGCTATACTTTTTAACAAATGTTCACTGTATCGTGAGATATACACATATAGCTTGTCGAGTTGCTTGTTGCGGCACAAACGGCCGAATGTATATATATATTCTATATATATGAAGGACTGCTCGAGCGGAGTATTTAGAGAAGCCCCCGTGGCAAGGATCTACCTTTCGTTGCAATAATACGACGAGAGCATGTTTCATTTCTATATGGCTTAAAAATAAACTGTTTTGGTTTACTTTATTTATCGACTCTGTCCGAAGAAGTGGAAGAAGAAACGCGAGCACTGCGAATATCGTGTTGTTGGATACACACGAGAGCCCTCGATTCTAATAGATCTCTAGATTAGGCGGAGTAAAGTGAGTAGTACCTAACTTGCTTTTCACTATTGGGGATTACCGTCAGCCCGCCTACGTAGAGTCACTCGCACGGTCGCTGCAACAACCGTCATAAAAGACCGTCAATACAAATAAAAAAAAAAACGTATACCACAGAGAGCATTGCAACTGATCATTTTTTTAGATAATACTCTTGCCAATCCTTTTTTATTATCGAACACTCGGTCCCTCTTTAACATTTGTCATATACATTTATAATCGATGCCATGAGGGTAGATTATTTTCATTTTCATTCTATATTTGCGGAAATGTAAATACGTTTAAGTATTATGAAGAGTAAGAAAAAAACAATAAATTTCAAACGATTATTTTTTTTTTTATCTGTGTGTTACCCTCACATATAATTTATTACATATCTAATTTCTATAAATATAGAATAAAAATTGAAGAATTTTTTTACTGATTGAACAGAACTGGATCATACCTTTAGGAAGTAGGCTTAATATCACCTTTAAAGAAAAAATGAAAAATAAAGATATAATGCATTTTGAGAAGTCTGAACCAAAGTACATTACACTTTTCAATAAATATAGTTTAAATATGAATGCGGGAAATTAAATTTGAATATCGAAAAAATATTGTTGATTATAAAAAATGTTAAAATTTATTAATAGATCTATTAAATATTAAAGAATAAAAAATCAATAATATGTTTAGAAAATTTTTTCTACATATTTAAATTTCATTTCCTTCATACATATTGAAACTTGTGATAATGAAAAGTATAAATATTCATCTATTTATAAGTAGGTATTGTAGGGCTTTAAGAGCTCAAAATACAGGTAAATATGTCTATTAATATTAACAAACAATTTTATTTAATTAAATTACAATTTTGTAATATTAATATTGCATTAATATTAGCATTAATATTAATGTAATATTAATATTTATTTTTCATTTTTATTTATTTAAAGGTGATAATGCCTTCTTAATCGACTGATTAATACGATTAATATTATTACAAGTATTTTGAAATTTATTTGAGGCACATCTCATCTAGTATGTACATGTGTTGGGCGTGAAAAGTATTTTCATTGCAAGTAAAAGCGACAGGTTTATTTTTTTTATGAAATAAAAAGAATAAACTTTGATAGCGAGAGTATAGTCTAGAAAAATTGGTCAGTCGAAAGTAGCGAATGCTGAATATCATTTTGAATCACTGATTGAAGAGTCGACGATAGACTTGGAATTACTTTAAATATACATCTGTTATATGTCTCTTGTATGACGAAATTAATAAAACTGTATATATTTAATGAATATGTATGAACGTAATTTTCAAGATAAAAAACTTTTCTTTAAGTGAATAAAAAAAAGACCACACAAATCTTAAGACTTATTTAATATGCATCTGGTTTTTACAGTTTTATAATCGTTACATTAAAACAAACGACATAAGAGGAAGGACACCTATAGTATAAATATAAAAGTTTTTTTAAAAAAAAACTTCTTATTTTTTATAAATCAATTTTTTTTTTTTACGATCGGCATCCTCCTTTAAATAAAATAACGTGAAACATTTTATCGAATCACATCCCAAAAACGTTAATTAATAAATGAATGATTACGTTTTAAATTAGTACACCACATGCTACAAAAAACTGTAAAAACCAACATTTTTATGTATTACAGAAAAAGGTTCTTAACAATGTGTTCATTGTTTTTTTTTTCAATGCGAGAATTGAATAAGACGATTAGGTACCGTTTAAATTTTTTTCTATTTTCATTATAACTAATTGACCAAAAATCTTTAAATTGTCATTTGTTGATTTCATAATCATAGGAACATTAATCGGTACCTTATTTTATCATTTAGTAATAAAGAAAAAAAAAATTAGCAATAATTCTTGAAAATTATGAGCCTGACCCTCTCTTGATTTGTCTGTGTATGCCAGTGTACTTATATATGTCAGGTGATTGCATTTGTTACATATGTGCACTCATGCTCTATTTTTTTTTTTAATCTTAAACACTCATTACTAAATGTGAGATAAAAGGTGTCGCGTTAAAACGACCAAACAGTTATGTTAATAGAAAAATCGACAATGAAAAAGAGACAAAATTCAGCAACATCAATGGCAATACTACTGCACATTACAAAAAAGGTTCTATGTTGGGCAAAGGTAAGCTTATTTTGCTTAGGCTACATGTTAACTACCAATAATTAACAAAACTATTTAATTAAAAAGTCTGCGTATTTAGTAGATTAACAAATTATGATTTTTCAGCTTGAAATTAATATATAAAGCTCCTATTGTACCAAAGAGCCTATAAAAAATTATTACAATTATTTAGAAATCAATTCATTTTAATTTAAAACATAGACGCGAGTCTCTGCTAAGAAAAGTGAATAAAAGAAAAAGAAAATTCAAAATGGTTTAAAGATTAAATTACACAATTGAAAGATCTCTACGGTTAAATATTATTCAGATTCTTATTGCCACCTACTTTCTAATTACAAATAATGAAAATTTCACGTGCACCTCATGCTGATTCGTCACACTACTTTCACTATGAATATTACGTTAAATCGAAGAACAAACTAAAGCAGGATCTCGATATTTTTATAAAAATGTTTATTTTGCTACTGATGCTAATGACGTCAGACAGGACTGATAATGTAATCTGCGGGAGATGCACGACCAAAAAAAAATAAAAATAAAAAAAAAAATATTACTGCGCTCTACCCACCTGAGCCGAACATGAACCGTATACTCTAAATTTATGTGTGTTAGTACCAAAAAAAGAATGGCAAAAAAAAAACATCGTCAGGCAATCTTTTTAAGTCAGAGAAGGGAAATTATTTCTGTTGGAGAGAAAAAAAATATGACAGGTAACTCAATTAAAAATAAAATTAATAAAAAAAATGATAAATTTTTATATGCGCTCTGTCTATCAACGACTCGACAACAGCTAAGTTCTAGAAGATGCAGACAGAACTTCATATTCTGTTACTTATGGTATATTTCTTTTTCTTTTTAACCATCGCATGCACTGCCACTCGGCAGAAGTCTACTTATTTCTCATTGGATTCAATTTCTTTAATTATTAAAAAGAAATAATTATTGTATTATTGTTGCCATTGCCACCTGGATATTTTACGGGCAATAAATAATTTACAATTTAAAGAGAAACGATCAATCTAGACTTCTACGAAGAGTGTGCTAGCGATTCTTTACTATCATAATATTCATAGTAAAGATAATATAGATTGCTTTGAAAATAAAGAAAAATCCAAGAAAAAAAAGATGAATTTAAAAGTGCTCTTTTTATTTATTTCTTTTTTCAAATTTATATTGCAAAACAATTATTCTATTCAAAGCAATCTATAAAATCCAGTAGAGCAATTGTCACAAAGAAGAGACTCACCTCTTGGCAAGGTATTGTTTCCCATATCGAAAAGGCTATCACGAGAGGGTGTGCGTGCACCAGGACTGTTTTGCCCACTGTTAGGCCCGCTGGTTTCTTTACGGCTGAAACGATCGTTGCTGTCACGGCTCATCGAGTGCCTGAATTGGTTCTCCGAGATCCGTCTGCTGGTCGACAAAACAATCAAGTCATTAGAAACGCTCACTTTACTTTCATTTTCTTAAGAATTCAATTAACGAATTAAGAAAAAAATGTGGTATTCACTTTGAAATAAATTCAACAAATTTCAAGCATCGTCAAAGTGTTTACCTTACAATGCAAAAAAGAATAAAATACGTAAAAGATGTAAGCAGTATAAAAATTTTTGTGAAAATTATTCAAAAAGAGAGTGGATAAAGTAAATTGTTGTACCGAGGCTCACTCGAGTGTCGCTTGAGTCTTAAATCAGTCAACGTAACAAAAAGGGTGGCAAGATGTTCGCATTAGACGCATGTACAATGTGCGATCAGGCAAAGGCGTGTGAGTCGATTTAGAATGTATGAAACAGTGCTGGGTGACGCAGGTATTTCGAGCTCATTTATTTTCGCAGCAGCTTGAGGCGTGCTCTTTTTAAATTAGCAACATTGGCCGACGCGTACAAGTATACTTAATACTTTTATGCAAAAAGCGCTATAATGTGGAACAAATGAACGAAAATCATTTGAGATACATAATCAATATAAAAACAAAAGTACAATTACATAAAATATTCAAGAATCAATTGGTGCAGGTGGCGTAGGTTTGTAATGATTATAAAATTTATATTAGGAAACTCACGTTGTCACTGTCTGAGTTTCAAAGTAGTTCTCGTAGCTTGGATATAAAGAAGCGCAATGTTAATTTTGTTTTTTTTTTCATTAATTTAATGCTATATGGAGTTTAAAAGATTAATTTACAAATAACACGTAATTTAAGAGAATTAATAGGTTAAATACTGAAAAGAAAGATTAAAAAAATTTCGCACATAAATTCAGAACTAAAGAAAACGGTAAAAGTTTCGAAGAATACCTCGACAATGGTTCGTGTATTCCCCAGAAGCCTTGGGGTGAATTGGAGCCGAGCCTGCCAAGCAGCCTGCTACTGGGGAAGCCAGTGGTCCTGTTATCGTCTACATTGAGTCTTTGCGTCAAACTTCTAACTCGAGACAATAGGGTGGAGAATAAGTTTTCGGCGGTGAGAAGTTCGAAGCCGTCGTCGTCGTCATCTTCACCAGAAGACAGACTGTCGGCATGCTCGGGGGCCTTTCGAGTGGGTCGGGAACTTCGCAGCCGATGCATGTGCCTTTGCAGTAGGTCATCATTGTCTCTGAAATAAAAAATTTTGAATTAATCAAGGGGTTACATAAATAAGTAAAATGGCATCTAAACAGATCTAGTGTTCCAGCCTTTTTATCCGTGTATTCCGATAAAAATAAGCACACACTAATTTTTACCTGTGTAAAGAAGAGAACGGCGATTCGTCCTCGCTGGCATCCGATAGTAACGAGCCCATTCGCCTAGGCCTTCCAAATCTCGATCTCGGTGGATTTGTGCTAGTGGGAGTGCTGTTTTTGCTTTCTGGCTCTACACTGCCTGATCTAGGTGTTACGTAACCTCCGCCTTCTACAGCTATCGGTATGATGTACTCTCTGGGACTCTTTCTGATGGGCTCGGGACCCACCGTCGAGCCAAGCGCACTGTCCGTGTCGGAGTCGACGGTCGACTGTCGAGACAACGAACCCGATCGTTGTGACATTGAACGCTGAGGCATCGGTGGCTTCGGTGGCGGCGTAGTCGAGTGAACGGTCGCCTGCTGCGGAATCGGCTCGACTTGGATCGGTATGATGCGCTCTTTGAAGGAAGCGCGGTTGGCATGACCTTCCGGCTCAAGACTCGCGCTGCGATGCGCTTGAGGTACGATTGTGGTGGCGGCCGGAAAAATTTCTGATCGTTGTGTGCTCAATTTCTGCGGACGGAACGCATCGATCTTCGCCTCAACTTCCGAGCGGAAAGCAGTGTCCAGCGGCCTCACCCCTGAGAGCGTTATTTCGGCTTTGCTTGTCTTGCGCGGTCGAGGAAGCGTTGCACTCTTCAGAGTGATTTCCATTTTACTACATTTCTTTGGTTCTTCGCTCATGGAGTTCGATGTGTCATGGCTTGATGAATCCGGGCTTCCTGGCGTCTGTAAATAATTTAAAGACTCAAATTAGATCCTTAAAATGAAGTATGTATAAAGATAAAAGAAAAATATACACTTGAATTACGTACAGCTTTGGCTTGTAGTTCCGGCTTTGATTCGAATGGGAATTTGGTTTCGGTCGGCGTAGATACGGTAATCGTTGCATTTCTTACGTCGTTGGGACCGAGGGGTATCTTGAGGCCAAGTTTCTTGGGATCGCTATTCTGCGGTGAAATTGGAGGAGATCCATTGGACTTTCTCTGCATCGGCGGCTTACCTAGAGCTGCGGTTATCGTGTCCACCGCTCGTTTCTTCTCTTCTTCTCGCTTTCTGTCCTTCTCTTTGGCATCCACTTCTATTGATTTGTCATTTTCTGTCTTTTTATCCACTGTTGGCACGTCGATGATGACTTTGGACGCGGGGGCAAGCTTAATAGTCTGCGGCAACGTAGCCGACGAGAGACTAGCTTTCCTCTCAAAGGCCAGCTTTGCTCCCCCGACGTTGACTCCCGGGATAAAGATCTTCTTCGGCTTTTCCGGTTCGACCGGTGACGCCAGTTGGTTAAACTTCTCCGCGGTCTCGAATATCTTCGATCTTCGGCGCTCGGTAGAAGGCTTCGGCGCCAATTCTTCCGCCAACAGCTCGGAGTCAAGAGAGAGAGCTTTATTTCTCAATTTCTTCGCTTCCTTCGGTTGCTGCAGAGCAGTCTCGGCCAACTTGTCGTTATCTTTTTGTACAGGAACTTTGCTATTCGTACTATCACTCGTTTTTGCTGGGCTCCTCTCTTTTGGCACTTCGAATTTGGTAGTTTCCTGTTTCTCTCCAGCGAAGGCTTGCGCCACTGATTTCTCGGGAGATGCTGAAGTCGATGAAGAATGTGGCTGCCTTATTTCTTCGTTCGATTTGGTTGTCTTCGCGACCGACTCGCTCTTATTTTCTTCCACTCGCTGATCCTTGGTAGTAGGCATAGCTGCATCTTCGACTAAATGTTGAGGTTGATCGGGAACGACGGGAGTTTTACTCCTCTCTTTGCTCGGTGACTTTTCTTTCATAACTGGCTGTTTGAGTTCTAGAGAACATGCCGAATCTTCTACTTTATTTATATCAACAGTCTTACTTGTAGGAACTGATACTGCCACAGCTGGATCCACTTCCATTGCTTCCTCCAATATAATAGAGTTTGGTATCGGAGCAGAATGATGTCTGGAATAATATTTTTTTTTATTGTCACCTTTTCTATTTAAATGATAATATAATTAAATTTGTCGAAATTGATTTTAATTTAGTAGATTTATTTTTCAAACGTTTTGATCGTAAAAATATAATCATATTGAAAGTTGTAGGGTCAATCATCCAGATACACTGAGATAAATGTCTATTACTATAGTGTATAGGAAAGTGGTAACAGACTGATCTTATGAAAAAAATTACCATACTTTATAATAAAGTTACCAGACAGTGTTATAATTTTTACTGTATTTATGACAAATTTTACTATACAGTATAGTAATTTTTTATAGTAATTTTTTTCATAATAAGAGTCTGTGACCACTTTCCCATACAGTATAGTAATATTTACTAGATATTTCTCTCAGTGTATGCTTTACTTCCGCATTTGTTGACACTACCAAGGCCATTAAAGTTACGGTACAAATAGCAAACTAATTGTAAGTAACTCATTCATCAGCGTTATTTATAGTTCAGTGTACTTTATTTGATGAATGAAAAAGCAATGAACTAACTAATAAAGCAACAAGAAGCCATTAGCTTATTAATTCTCTTAGGTATAGAATAGGGGAAAAATATTGACCCACTGGTATTGAAAAAAAACGCGAACTAATTATATTACTAATTAAATTATGCTAAAATATCCTACTTAGAAGCAGATCTATAAGCTCTGGGATCTCTATCCTCGGCTGCGTCTTTTCTTCTTGTTCGCTCTTTCTTCTTGGCACCAGCTGCAATCGTTTCGTCCATGGACGGAGTCGTCTCCAGTTTTCTCTTGGCATCGCCTGCGGTGGTCGCAGTAGCGGCAGCCACCGCGGGCTCCTCCTCCACCATCTCCCGGATGCGACGGTCCGTATTGTTTTGATCAAGCTCCATGAGGCTGCCGACCGAATGGCATCTGGTGGGCACCAGCGTCTCGGAGGATATGCTGTTGGTCATGTCGGCAGGTGGTGGCTGCTGGTCGCCCACAACGAGTTTATCTGCACTCGCCGACTGTGGTACCAGTGACAGCAACAGGTCCAGACGCACGGGTGTTTGGGCCGCGAGGTCCTCCGCTATGTCAAGGCAGTTTTGCTCGTAGCCCTCGTTCACCCACCAGTGTGTGCAGATTTTTTCGATGTCCGCTCGTCGCGAGGGGCACACCGTTAACATTTCTTTTATCAATGGCGATGCGGCTGAAAAACGAAATTTTATTTTGTTTAATCATTTATTCGAACCAGAAAATTACAAAAATAATCCTACGTAGATAAATACATTACCTGAGCGTTTTTAAAGAGTAAAATGAAGTTTTTAATCTTTTGGTAAAAATTAAATTGTAGGTTTTCTACTTTATAAAGAGGAAAGACTTTTTAAGAAGTAGGAAACCGTGCGTTTTAATCTTTGGCAATAGAGTAAACAATCGACCTTCCTTCTTTATAAAATAGAAAACTTACAATTTAGTCTTTACTAAAAGAGTAAATACATCAAATTAATCTTTTAAAGATTAAAAACTACATTACTCTTTAAAAAGTACAAAACGTGCGTTGACATTTTAATCTTTACTTTTCCTTTAGGCTTTAGAGTGTAGGGAATAATAAATCAAATTATATCCTGCTTCTTTTTTAGGGAAAGAAAGTGATTATTGCAGAGTCGTCCACTCACGGGAAGGTTTGTGTGGTTCAAAATAATCCGACTGCGAGATCTGCTTGACTAGCCTCTTGAAGTTGGAGCCGTCAAAGGGCATGGCACCGTAAACGAGGGTGTAGAGGAGCACCCCGAGACTCCAGCAGTCGACCTCCGGCCCGTGGTACGGCGTCCCCTTGACTATTTCGGGGCTCGCGTACAGCGGACTTCCGCAGAAGGTGTGCAGCAGCCGCTGCTCGTCGAAGACGTTCGACAAACCAAAGTCGGCGATCTTGGCGTTGCCCGCTTGGTCCAGCAGTATGTTCTCCAGCTTGAGATCCCGATGGCAGATCTTGTGCTTGTGACAGTAGAACACCGCCGTCGAGATCTGCCGGAAGATGCGCCTTGCCTCCTGCTCCGACAGCACCTTGCGCTCGCTCAGGTAGTCGTAGAGCTCGCCGCCAGCAGCGTATTCCATCACCAGCACCATTTTTTCTCTGTTCTCGAACACTGAAATTGAATCGTTAACTTTTTAATTTATTTATTTTTATCTAATGCTTTTTAAAAAACACTATGATAGTCAATTTTCTTTTAATATTTTTTGAGTAATATTTTTTAAAATATTTTTCAAGTTAATTGTAAGTAAAAGTAAAAACCGTACCTTCGTATATGTGAATAATGTTTGGATGCTGCACACTTGACATAATCTGAATCTCCCTTCGTATCCTGATGAGGTCCGCTTCCGTGTCGATTTTGCATTTTTTTATTGTCTTTATCGCCACCTCCTGGCCCGTTTCTTTGTTGATTCCCAACTGCACTTTGCCGTAAGTACCTTGACCCAGTTTTTTGATTATGTCGAACCTTGAAAAAGGAGCAGACGTTACATACACACGGCCAGCCCATGCTCACAGTGTCGACGTGTAAGCAAACCGTCTGATTTACCGCCACCTTCGTGTTTTCACAAGCTAAGCTATCCGGAAGTCCGAGGCTTTACCGAGAGCATTATATTTGCATATATACACGAGGAGCACCGATGGGGTATTTTAACTAGAGAAAAAGTAAGGTGCGGCCCGTGCTAATAAAATAGTTCAACAATCCATTATTTGATTACAACTAAAGAAAAATTTTTTAGATGGAGACAGACTTGGCAAGCCAAGAAAATTACGATAAATTTTGAAAAAATTGCTATAAAATTTGATACAATTGCGGATTTTCTACAATTTTAGTTTAGTAATTTTTACTATAGACGATTTTTAAATTATTTAATTTTTGTACAGCTTACAGTCGGCAAATCCGTTTATCAAATTGAATGTACAAAAATAAACGGTTCATTTGTAAAACACGTTTTGCGTTAGCCAAAACTATCTCAATAAATCATAATTCAGTCCTTCAAAAATGTGGCTAAGATTATTTAAAATAACATTAAATACCCGGTGTATATAAAGAATAGTAAAAAATGGTTTCTATACACTGAAAAAAAAGTAAGAAATCGAAATCGATGTTTAGTTGTTTCAATTAATATTTGATTGAAACAAATAAA